>JACXIV010000041.1:895780-1148771 GCA_014737475.1 Bombus confusus
AATAAAGAATACACCGCTTTTCGTTTCAGCGTGTGGAAAGAGAGAAAAAGAGAGATGATGGACTGACTGAAAAAAACGGATGGAAGGAGCTTTTTTTTTTCTCTGTTTCATTAGAAGGAGAAACATCGATGGAGGGAGACGAGGGATGAAGGACGAGATAGATGGCTGGCAAAAAATCATGACGGACTTTATTTTTTTTGACTTTTCTTTTTTGTTTTCAGTGATCAACATTGGAAAAAATTCGATCTTTAGACGAACGTTCAATTTGGTAAAAATGCTCACTGAACCGATGATCGAGTAAAAGATGGAGGGGGCTGGCGAGCAAAAAAATGTGGCACACGAAATGGTATTATATGAAGGTATAGGGTGGCGTTTTGATAAAGGATAGAGTTTGAAACAGAGAGATTTGACATTATTAACAGAGAATAGGCATTGTCGGTGATGATGCGAGAGAATGTGTGTGTAAACAGCGAGCCGCGGCAAAAGTGTGTCTATAAAAATGAAATAGTCTCTAATAATCTGCGACTACACCCAATTGATCTATTTCTCTAAGCATACCTGGTACAATAGCGACAGTCTTCAAGGCTCGGAGGACTCGAAATGTCCTGAGAGCGGCAAGGTTGCCTAGATCTATGCCCATCGTCACATAACTGCAATACACCCGAACATCACACACATTACAGTGATACAAACAAAAAAACAAAACGGTTTTATAGAAAAAAAACAGAGATAGAGAAAGAGAGAGAGAGAGAGAGAGAGAGAGAGAGAGAGAGAAAGAATCGAAGAGAATAAGTAAAAAAGTTAAATATAATACTCAAACGATTACTCGCTACCAGAATTTTCTATTGCCTACCAATAAACGTCTGCTTTGAAAACTGCTTGTATAATAATAATAATAATAATAATAATAATAATAATGATGATAATAATAATAAAAATAAAGGTATATATATAAAATATATACGTTGATATATATTTTATATATATTTTACAGGTAGCTATTACTGCATGCACTCGATGTTGCTCGATATGCCACGGTATCACGGGAATGTAATTGCAAATCACGTTCTTCTCCTCCTCTTTTTTACTGTCGTTACTTTTCTCTTTTTGTTCTCTTGTTACAGTGATGGTAATAGTAATAATAATACTAATAATGATAATAATAATAATAATAATAACAATAGTAATAATAATAATAGTAGTAGTAGTAGTAGTAATAGTAATAGTAATAGTAATAGTAATAGTAGTAGTAGTAGTAATAGTAGTAGTAGTAGTAGTAGTAGTAGTAATAGTAGTAATAATGACAGGATTAAATTCTAGTTTAATTAATGTGAATGGAGCATGAGAGTGATATCGTTCTCGTGATGCCGAGTCGCAAACGGATACTCGTTAATGTTGTAAGATACACGTAATTTGCTCATCTATCAACAATTACGTAATATATATGTATATGTTATATAATACGATGTATATATATGTATATATACACACATACACACACATATATATAATAATAATAATGTACTAAATCTACGACAATTAATAATAAATGGATTCGATCGAATCGACGTTTATATATATATATATATATATATATATAGATATAATTACGCTATGCTAATCAACAATTACGATGATAATAAATAAATAAATTAATTAATTAATAAATACTCTGATTGTGGTAACTAGAAATAATAATAATAATGATGATAATATAATAATAAAAAATCTCTAATCCCTATCTAAGTAAACTAATTCATGTATATTACCATTATCTATTATATGTATATTCGATGTAATTGTGTAACAATACGTGTTAATATGTAATATCGTATAATATATGTATATATCATGTATATGTAGGTATATACATATAATATATTTTGTATGTAATATATCGTATATAGGTACGTGTGTGTAAGTGTGATAAAAGAAAGTTTGAAGAGTTAAGATTCATCTCGCTACACAAATCTGTTTCTTCTTTCTTTTTTTTTTGTTTCCAATAGATAGCGTTACTCAAGGTATCTAGCAAGTAGATATTATGTATTTTATATACATATATATTATATAGATAAATAAGATCTACGTTTAATAACCTGAACACATTCTAATCTTGTATACTAATTAGCGTTCTCGTGGATGAACGCTTCACTGCACCAACTCTGGTCGTGCGGGCGTTGACAACGTGATTCGTTCGAAATCGGTCCTGTCGACGCGGTACGGCTAAGATCATCGTCATCGTGTTATACGAATCTACCCGTGGAACTAAGGGACACAGGAAAAAAACACAAAGTGTCTCTCAGGCTGTTCGAAACGAAGCCTGCTACAAAATATTTCTACGTAGCAATATTTTTATTGTTTTTATTATTATTCTCACGACACAACTTCGGTAATCGACATAAAATATCGTTAATAACCGATGTGAAAATATTCAGAATACGACAAATATTCGCAATATAACGATTAACGTAAAATATTAAGGATATTTTCTATAATTACACGACGACAGAAGACTGAAGAGATAATAAAAAATCTATGAATAAATCATTTATGGAAATTAGCAAGAGGCATTGTTAACAGTGTTAGGTAGATTCGTGAATGATTCATCGGGAAAAGCGTGAATTACACTTCGCTGTCTCCACATCGATAAGCTTCTTTTGTTTTTTAAATAATTCGATTCTAAGCGTAGATTGCTTGGAATGGATTTTTTCATCGGTAAAGAAAATTAGATTTCTGTCGTAACTTCCGCCGTGAACTTTCCAGAGAATCAATCGAGATTGAAGAAAGGGAAGAACTCACGCTTTCACGAGACCCAACAGATCTTACCACCGCACGACATATCGATTTCACGACTTTTCTCTTCTTCGATTCGAATTACGCGTCGATTATTACAGCGCGGCCAATCTGTGCTCAATGTTTTATCCTCTTTCTCATTACGTCACAGATTCTGCTTTCGTTAAGCCTAAGTAGAATTATCCTACATTCGTACTTCTTTATCGTTCTTCTTTTTCTACTTCTTATTCTTTTTTTGTCTAATTGAAAAGATGAAACATATTTAAATCGAGAAAAGCAAATTATTATACAAGTTTAAAGATACTTTCCTTTCTTTTGATTATCGTTTGTTTCAATTACTTGCAAAATATTAATCTCTCGAGGTAAATTAAAATTTGTACAAGTCTCGTGATATTCTCTTTCGTCACACGCTGTACTCTACCTTCTTATGGTATTCTCTCTTTTCCTTCGTTTTTCTTTACGTCATTTCTCTGCCTGTATGGTTCTCTCGGTTTTCGTTTGCTCGTTTCGTTCGTCTCTTTTCATTTGTTTTTCCATTTTTCCTTTCTTTCTTTTTCTTTTTTTTTTTTTTTTTTTTTTTTTTTTTTTTTTTTTTAGTTAAAAAATAAGTTTTTAACTACTCACGCTAAAGCTATAACTACGAAGTCGAGCCAATTCCATGCATCTCTAAGATAGGTAAAAGGCTGCAGAATGAAACCCCTCGCCATCACCTTAACGGCGGACTCAAATGTGTAGATGCCCGTAAATATCACTCTGAAAACAACAAACATAGCACTCAGCTTTTAAATGCGATTTCCTTTTCCTTTGGCTCGCGCGCGCACACACACGAGTCTTTGCTAAACTAAGCGATAGCATCCGATCGCTATCTATCGGCGTCTAATCAATTACAGATCGCCGTAGACAAGTCGAGCAGGACCCGAGCGAACAATTTCTTTCTTCGATCCAACGAACGAAACGTTCACACAAAGCAGATCTTTCATTCGATACGGTTTCTCTATTTCTTTTATTTCCTCTTCTCTACTTTGTTCTTTTCCTTTCGTACTTAGATCGCGGATATTTATCGAAATTTATAGTTTCGTGAACGAAACTTAAACAGAGATTTATTTTTATTTATTGCGAGAAAAATTATTTTTCTGTTAATCGCAAAAGAATTTCATTATAGAGTGACGTTTTTCTTAAAAGCTACGCTTTTTGTTAAGTACACATGATGTACTAACATTTGGCGGCAATTTTATAGAAAATATGTTAATTAATAATTGCACAAACATCCGCAGTCTAATTGCATTGTAGTTTTATTGTTCGCACAGATCGCGCACGTCTCTAAGCTACCTCTACAGACACTAGAACAAAACTTACCAACGGTTATACATATTTATCACAGTGTCTACTCATATACTTAGAGCTATAACACGTAGAACATTGCTTGAAATATCTAGATAGACTTTGAGCAACGTGTACTCGCCGTAAGCTTTCGATGATTTATAGTTAAAGTCTGATTAAACGAACATCTTATCTATCGATTCAAAAAAAAAAAAAAAAAAGAAAAAGAAAAGAAGAAAACTTTTAGGAATAAAGAGTTGTAAAGAAATACTTGAGAAGGAGCAAAATAGAATTGTACGAGAATTGTAATTCGACTCATCTCCGGCTTAGGCTCGTAAGCACGCTAAGCTACTTTGATTCACAGTCACTGCAGAGCAAGCGTAAATATATAATTGTCTGACAAAGTTAAGAAAAATGTAAGTAAAAAATTGATTGTAATTTCCGACGTTTCGACTGCGTCATTTAATCGCTTTACACGAGTGTCATCTCGAAGATAATCGTGGAATTCTTTAATTCAGCTTTAGTGTTTAAAGATTTGAAGTTACAATAAGATTGTTAAATTAAAATACCGAATACCTGTTCCTACAACATTTACTGATTCGCTTCCATCCATTCAAGAATCATACAAAATCGAAGACTTGGAATATCCAAATCAGCGCACGAACGTCGATCTTCTTTAATAAATAATATAACTCAAAGATGCAATACTCCAAAATAGTAGAACTCAGTGACTGATCGGTTAATCGGTAGTTAACGAAAGGAATTTCAATTCCCACAAAGAGATCAGTTTTGATTTCTTACTATCAGACAAAAGTACATATTAATCGCCAAGAATAAGCAATCTTTAATCTTGAAAGATTACAAAGAAAGATTAAAAAATCCGATTCTTGAAGCTTGCCAAGTAAAGTTTGAAACTTTCAACTTCTGAAACGTACAAAGAAGTCGTGAAACTGGCAGCCTTTTAAGTTTGCAAAGAGAAAGCTGAAAACCTTAGATTGCTTAAATTCCTAGAGAAAATTATGTAACGCTCGATTTGTGAAATTTCCGTAGAAAAATTTGAAAATTTCAAAGTCGAATACGATGAACAGTAATTTTTGTCGCTCGCAAAGAGAAGACGAAGTAGAGACTTTCACAAAGACCGATACTCGTGCGCATGTTGCAGCCGTTACACGCGTAAAATAAAAGACAAAAAGGGAGAACGTAGGCAAAAAGTAAATTATGTTCTCGCCATTGTTTCACTAAATCGAGGGCGAGAAGAACGAACGATACTCACTCCGTAGACTCGATGGTGGGCGTAGTGGGCATGATCATGAGTATGCAGTTAACCAATATTGTAGTGATAATGAAGAGGGAGAACAGTGGGTGAACCAATATGTAAATAGCCACACGTCGTATTGGGTTGAACGGGTCGAGGATCCACATCGCATCTGTCGCTGAGAACCTGAATATGTCCTTTCCCTTGCTGATGACGACGAAGGTCTGATCGAAAAGACAACAAAACAAAGGATGTTACAATAGGAAAATAGCAAAAATAATGGACCCATTAACGATCGTTATACAGTGCATACAACGATAAAAAAATTGTTTTTATTGGCCTAAGCTAAAGGAGTTTCTGTCTTTCGTTCGTAAAATTGATAGGATCCTATTTTTTTCCAGTTTCGTAATAAAATATCGATACCCTTTGGTTATGATAGAAGCTATCGATATCCTCGAGAGGTGTGGAGGCCAACTCGGGTGGAAATTCGTTGTGCAGTCGGACCGGAATCGGTGCTCCTTGCTCGAGCATCTGATCCGGCTGAGGACCCTCGTCCTCGTCCTCGTCGTCATACCGAACCTGCGAACGAAACACATCTAAACACTACTGTCTCTCTCACACGATTCGTCTTGCTTGTCGTCTTGCATCGAATCATCATTGCCATAATCTTTTCTTTCGTATAGACGTGCTAGAAATTATATACAGATAAAAGAAAATAAATAATTACACCCCTGCTACGTATTATTCTTTGCGCGAGGATATAAATTTACATTGAAAAAAAAGAGGAAAAAAAAAGATATTAACGATACATCATCGAGGGTGATTAGTGAAATAAATATTTCCAAGATATATATATATGTAGAGAGAGAGAGAGAGAGAGAGAGTTTAACCGTACGAAATGTACAAGTTGATATAGTGTTTATGTATATTTATGCAAAGATTAGAAACAGAGAATTGTCTTGTGATTATTTATTTATCTATTGGAAATATTCATTTTGTATATATACTTGTCCGCTATGTGTGCACCGGTGTTATTCATAACCCGCTTCTAGATCAGCTCTACGCGTTCCTAATCGTTCCACGGCTTATTATGCATCGCAAAAGAACGTCCCGAGCTTCGTTTGGCAGGCGTTTCTGGATCAAAGTTTCTGCCATTTCTTCGATGTCGATCCGAGGATGAAACCAACTCCGTGAAATCCGTCGCAAGTTGCGCCTTTTATTACCGCATTAGCGTCATTGATTATTGGCAGAGACAATTTTTAATACGTTCGAATATTAGAATAGAACAATGCGTTCAATATGTATCAGGAAATGTTATAATTTCATAATCGCGATAATACAATTTAAGAGAATTAAAAACTATTACGATTACTTAATTGCTGTCCTAATCGTTGTCTCAATTGTTTAATATAAATCTCTATGTCGCCGAGATAAGATACGAACGTTTTACGAAATAGAATAATTCACACAATAAAGAACATACGATAGAACATAAATTAGCCAATTAATCCACTAAATAAAATCTTAATCGGAAAGAGATCGTTTTCGTTAAAAATTCCAATTAGATCGATAGACGTTAATTCCGATTAGACGTTATCCGTCGTCAACTCGGAGCGTCAAACGCTTTATATCCAGCGTGATCGGTCTCCAACGTATGAAATATTCTCTGCGATATTAATTAAATAATCGTCACGTACTTCTCGAAGTTCGATAATGTTGCTCGAAGGTACACGTACCAATTTCCGGCTGAAATTTTAAACAACCACCGTGGAGCTTACCAAGTTTGCCCTGTGATACTCCAAGTTATTCAAAAATATCGCTTTCAATTTAAAATACGAAATAATTATCGGAGAGTACGCAGCAAGTTTCATTATGGTATACGTTCGAAAGTATAAAATATTCATGGTACTCGCCACGAATATTACGGAGATGGTTTCCGTTTTTGCACGTACTACGTGTATTTTACCGATAGTACGACGCTGCCCCACATTTCTCACCCCTCTTCTTCTCCTTTCTTTCTTTTTTTTCTCTCTCCTACTTTGGAAGCATCGGGAACATCTATTCCGCGTCTAGTCTGAAAAGCAGCTATGGCAACTAGTCGTATAGAAGGCGGCTATATGTACATGTTATATACATATACGTGTGTACAGTACGAAATTGGTGCTAAAAGCGGGTCGTGAACATACGAACCTGGATAAGGTCCACGTGATCTGCTCGTTTCCGCTCTCTCTCCGCGAATTTTCTGCCGAGCGATTATTAGAAATTCGAAGTATGCCCACCTGCCTTTAGTGTTGGTTCTTTTCTTTTCTCGTTTCATTAACACTAGAACCCCGGCAATTTCATAGATACTCGTGGAACGCCACTCTGACCGTGTACGATTTTCTTGGTTTTATACATCTTCTTTTCGTTCTTTCTTTTTTTTTTTCTTTTTCTTTTAACATTACTAAATACTTCTTAATTACTCTATGGAAGAATTATCGATCGTGTTAATAAAATACATGGACAGAGTGAAATAAAATTCAGATTTTAAGAAAACAGTATCTTCGATTTATGTTCTATCATAACACTTCGTAAAAATTTCAATTCACGTACGATCAATTTTTGATTCCTTAAACAAAGGTACGGATATACAGCTGGATAGCTGTAGAATATTCAAAATTGTATATATTTAAAAATATGTAAAAGGTGATCAGAGAGTTCTATGAATAAGGATACTAAAATAACGAAGAAGAAGACATCAAAAAGACAGCGTTTAGGGTTTTAGTGTTAACTACCAGCGCGTGAAACCTTCGGCTGGCGACAATAATTGAAACCACGAAGAAAAAAAATGTGAAAAATGTATATTCACCACGAGTGTAATCCTTTCTTACGTATCGACGTTTCGATACTGAACGGTGTTCCGCGAAGACATTTTAATCTTTAAACGTATCGATCAAACGAAACATTTATACAAAGCTAAAGAATAAAAATTCTTTCGATGTCAGTGGTCTGCCGAAAATGTTGTGCAACGGCTTTTGTAAAAATCGATTGAAAATTAATTAGATCGTGACCTAATCTAGCTGGATTATCTGGAAAGCATTTTATAAAAATTCCAATAGATAATAGTGTCCTCTGAAGCTATTATAGATGCACATACACGAACCTACTACTAATAACCAACTATACACTAAGGTCGTTAAATATATATGTATAAAGATCTACCTAAATCTAATTTACACAAGCGAGAAGTGTCTGTTGATGAATATTCAGGCTGAACTTCACGGCCAGAGCAGAACACACGGTGCAGCAAAACACGTTCCTCATTGATCTTCTTTTCTTTTTCCCTTTTTTCTTTTCTTTTTTCTTTCTTCTGTTTTCTTTCCTCTTACTTTATTGTTCAAGAAGTTGTATGGAAACATGACGAGTTGCTTTGAGTATACCCATTAAGGACCACGTGGTAAAGTAACGTGTACAAGTTGCGGGAAGTAATTTATACATTATTTTATCAAGATAATAGATTCTTTATAGAAAGATATATTGGACAAATTAGATACACAACGGAAATGTTCGTTATCTAAGGAAACAATAATTTATTATGGTGCTGTAAGTTAAAATTTCCATGATTTAGCGAAATGCTAATTTATTCTGGCACTATAAATTGAAGTAGTTCTATGAAGATTCGTTAAACTTCGTGAAATTGTATAATCTACGTAAATCTAAGTAGGTATAGAATAACGAACGATACCCTTGGAATTCCTTTTCATAACCACAATGTTAAAGAACAGAAATTAATAATGTAAATTTACCGAAAAAAAGAAGAAAATCCCAAAGGAAACGTCTCGTCGACGTTGGCCCTTAATAGATTAAAAATCGATCTTTCACGACCTCTGAAACCTGCACATACTGAAAACAATACGACGCTACCTTCTATGAAAAAACGTTTATAAAATTTCAATCACACTCGTTTACTTCCATTTCATTTTCGTTGCTATCTTCCGTCTTTCGTATCAATCCTAACCGCGACAATTAATCAACTCCTCGAACCGCTTAAACGAATACTCGTCTTTGTAACAGAGAACAAAAACAAGAATAGAGGAAAGAAAAATCGGGAGAAAGAATTTCATTCAATGAGCGATCACGATATTTATCCTTCGAAGCTTTTCGCCAAAAGTGTCAGTTATCACGAAAATCAAAGATATCGCAGACACGATATTTTGACTTTCTCTGTATGGAAGTGTCGGAAAAATTCCGCGGATGAAAATCGCCCGCGATCGATGTTCTTCGATAGGAGAGAGCATCGTCTCGCCTGAAGACTGTATCGCGACGTACCAACGATATAAATCAATACGATCCTAGGAGAGTGGCCACGCCACTGCGTTCATCTGCGAATTCGCTTGCACACGCTTATGCTGCTACTATCGAAGAGCGAAATTTAATGAATAAAAAAAAGAAAAGGATTATGTACAAAGAATGTCAGCTCCAAGCATTGCGGATATACGGCATACGATCTATAGAAGCGTTTCCAGGCGGCTGCGAGCTCTAAACCAGACGTACAGCACTTGACGAGAAAAACAAGTCGGACTCGGCGAGCTTCTCGCGTTCGCGTTCGCGTTCTTCATTCTTCGAATCTTGTGTCCGCGACGGATTTTCCTGAATATATTCGTCTTTAATGATGCATCGTGCTTGTTGCATTACTGAATATGCACGTTATAACTGGAGTTACAGTGAATTTTTTTTTACTTCGTTTATCTTTTCCATTTAGATGTAGAATAGAATTGAAATTTATTTTTTATCGAGTGTTGTTGAATTTTCGCCAAGTTCAATTTTAATCGTACATTGGAACACTTTATCGTTAAACGTAGAATTTTACACGAAGAAGCGAAATTTCGAATTTCATATCGTTTCTGTATTTAAATTGTTTAGCGAGTTTGTAACCTTTAATTATCGAATTTTTATGAGTTTATATCTAAAATATTATATTTATTGCTACGCTATTTGCAATTAAATAGTATAAAAGATGTTACTGTACAGAATTTAATAGTACCTTTTCAATTAATCTTTACCTCAATATCGATCCCTTTTAATTTCTTCTAACTTCTCATTTCGCAAAAGTTCCCTACGAACGCTTAATAACTGCGACTCGTCCAACTTGTCACGTCAAGTACCGTGTATAATTATGCGTAGTTCTTAGCAAAAAGCCCGTTCGAAATGCGTGTGTACATAATCGTGCCACCAAACGAACGCGAACAACTCGTTATGATCACGTTCGACCGGTGTATTCGCTGAAATGTCATGGAAATCTCCATATTTACCTGACCCAGTGAACGAAACTTTTATTCTCGACATTTTCTTTCTATTAAACACGTAACGAACGTTCTTAAACTCAAATATCGTCGATGTCAAAGATCGAGCAATTTTTGAGGAGACTGTGACAGAATCGAAGCACAGGCAGGGCTCGTTTCGTTTTTGTTGCAAGACGTTGCGAGCACAACTCGCGAAATAGCGTGTGTCATAGCAGTACACAAGAAGCGCGTTGTTTCTTTGATAAATGGTGTGTCCAGCGTGATATAACTTACGTATGATACATGTGTGTATACATGTGAGTGTGATACGTGTTCCTCTGTGACCACGATGTAGCCTCGACAGAGATCTTTTTCGACTAATTGATAAATGGTATTTGTCTAGCAACAACGATCTTTAATTGCATAACAACGCAACAAGCGATCATAGGTTCGCAAATCGATACGATTTGACAAGAAAAAGCCGTGTACGTGTGAGGACGTTGCGGCGAAAGTGATCTCTTTAATGATTTTTAGAAGTTACTAGGTATATTGATAAACGAAGAAGAATTTTCAAGTGATACAAGTGATAAATTCTTTAAATAAGGATTTTTCTGATATCTTATAAAGACGTAAGAAGATCGATATGTACTACTTAAAACTTATAGAAATTATTTAACCCATTAAGAAATACACGGTGGAACAGTGCGTAACATTATTGGAAGGTAAATTCATACAGAATATGAATTTGTATAAACATTTATATAAACGTATCTGCAATACAATCATTAGACCGCGGATTTTTATACACACAGCATAGAAATGGAATCTAAGCCGAGATTTACTTTCGTATATTATATGCATTCTCTACAATGTTATTGTATTTCCTATGAATGCATAAACTCGTAAAAATCACTTTCATCGCAACACGAATTACTACGTACCAGCACGAAAGACCAAACAAATAAACTCGACGATACTTCGAAAAAAAAGCTGACGTTTCTCAAACATGAGATTAAATCGATATAAGTGTCGATACGAAATAAGCGAGAACTGTACTCTAAATGAGACACAGCTAGAAAACTATCCCGTGTTATTAATTAGAAAACTCCAGTCAACGACTTGTCAGGAATAATCTGGTGAATATATCGACACGTGGCAACGAAACAAACACAAGGGAATCGATGTACACCGTGGCACTGGTGAAAATTAGGTGTCTCGGTGGGTGGACGTTGCGCACCATCGGGCAAGTGAGTGACAGAAGTGTGTATGGCCAATCGAATGGTCGTTTCGACCAATGCAAAGTAGAAATTCTGTAATGTCACGGTGTATTGTACGTTCACGTATAAATAGGATGCGTTTTGTGGGCCACGTGTGTATATAGGGTGAGGTTAAAGCTATGTACAAACTAACAGCGGATGATTCTACGTGCAATAATAGATTCAAAATGTAGAACAACATTTTTTTGGCAAAAGTTTAGTTTTTTTTTTGAGAAAATTCGTATTGGAAACTCGTTGTTACGTATTCGTAGATATATGCGTTCACAATATAGTCGTAACGTATGGTTTTACATGATTTTTACGTGTTATTAGGTGCGGAAGAGTGCAAAGGAAAATTTCTTTTCTAATTTGCTTACGTGTTCCAATTCAACCTCTAAAACTATTAAACTCGTCCATTTATTGTCGTGGTTTGCAATAGTTCCCCAGTTATTAACACAAATACGTTATCTATATATTAAAGATCAGAGCAATTTTTTAAAAAACTATCCCATTCCAAATTCCCATTAAAATATGGAGAATTGTTAACTGTATAAATGCATGAATTTTCAAAACTACTTTCCTCCAAATCTGAACGTCCAAAAAAAATGTTGGTCCCCACTTTTGATCTAATTTTGTAGAAAGAATCATCTTTTGCACAATATTTCCAACTTCACCTTATATACAATATACGTGTGTATGTACACTAATCGTAGCCATGATCATGAGGTATAGAAAAAGAAAATTGGAAACAAAAAAGAGAATACTTGTATAAGTGTGTACGTGCATGTGTTTGTTGATGTGTGGTATATGTGTGTGCGGTTATTACTTAGCGTGACGTAACGTCTTACTTCTTTTTTCTTTTTCTTCCGTCCAAAACCTCCCTGAAATTGGAGAAACGGAGAAACAGTCGTTACACACAGAGAAAAAACACAGAATACGGATGTAGAGAGTTACAGTGACGGGGAACTAGGTTTGGGACAAGAAAGAAGATATAAAAATACTATAAAAAAATACTAGATCTCGCTAATACACGATTATCGGAAGGAATAATAGTTAACTATACAGTTAATATATATTATACGTAAATGTAGAGGACTGGGATTGAATCATAAAGCTAGGATCGATTGAGAAATATAATAGAAAGTGAGAATACGAAACAGAAATTACACTACCGTTCATAAGCATCCGAACAATTTAGTCCATTCCTTATACTAATACAAAATTTGATTGAATTTTATCAAACTTAGTCTAAATTCATTAGAAATTTCTTAACGATTAAAAGCAGTATTTGTTAATCTTTTTATGGAACTGGCGGACTATAGATTCAAGCCGTCCATAAAATAATTTAGCAATAGTATATTTGTTTTCTAACAAGATACGTAATTGATTAATGTGTGTGTGAATCTTAAATATCGCTGTCTGAAGTAATTTCGGTACTTTCTACATATATTTCTAAAAAATCTTTATGTAATCTATAATTAGAGAATTAAATAATTTGAATATAAGAGGTTTCTCAATTTTGTTACTGTAAATTAGCTTTCAAAAATCTATATTATACTATTGGATAGTAGTTATAATTCTTCTCTTCCTTAATTAAATAATTGAGCGACATTCTATCATCATAAATAAATGTCTAATACTTGCAAACAGTAGTGTTCATACATATTAAATATAAAGACAGATATATGTATATAAACTTCATATGCGGAGTTATATTCGTTAAAATCTATATATATATGTATATATATATATTTACAGATATATCTGATCATACATATATATACGATACGAAGGATATTCAAGCGAGAGGATCGCGGGATCAGGCAAGCTAGGTGAGAAAGGAGGATATAGAGATCGAAGCGTACCAATTGATACCATCTCGCTTCTCTCTTTCCCTCTCTAGTCTTACTCTACGGGGTTATATGAAAGAGATAGTGAAAAGAAGTTCTGTTAATTAATCGGGAAGATCGAATTTCACACTCTTAATTATGTAGGTCTCAAATCGAGAAATACGATCTATATTTTATTTAAAATACCAAGAATATATAAGAATATTTTCTAGTTAATTATAAACGAACACATCTGTGTAAATACACGAACTATTGTAATCTAATTATAAGCGTGTGTGAACATTTTTAAGGTCTTTCCGATCGTATAACAGACTCCAAATACATTTTAAGAAACTTTTTCTACCAAACCATTTTCTACGAAAATTCTTAAAAACATTTCATCGCCATTTTTTCTTTCACGTAGTGGTAATAAAGTAATTATAATACTACGAGAAATTGGATCAACATCGAGGATGTTTCACTAATCTTGTTACGGAATTTTTTCATCAAATGTATTCATAATATCAGTGTTTTCCTTTGTTTCTCTTTTTTGTTTTTTAATAGAAGAAAAATAAAGAAGACTTTTGGTAATAGACTAAAGGGACTATAGAACGTAAGGATACTTAGTAAAATTTCTTGCAAACATTTTTCGTAAGAGATAATGTTAACGGTAATGCACGTATACGAAGCTAGGCAAGATACAGATAGATATTATTGACCCACACTACTAGAGTGTAGCGGAGAGAGCGTGGAACAATGCAAGGGGAAGCAGACCGTCTATAGTCAGACGCGCTTATAAGAACGTCATGACTAGAAATACATCTTCCTGTAATCTTCTATACGTGCGTTATTTTAAGATTTCTTTCTAATAAAAGTTATTACAATATTAACATTTTTAAACATTATAAAAGCAAATGAAGAAAAAATCAATAATAATATAATAAATAATATAATAAATATAAAATGCCTGAATGTCTGATTAACAATCAGGAGGTGAATAGAAATTCTCAGTTCATTACTGTTCCACGCAATACATTTCTAAAACTAAATTAAAACGCATTTAGAATTCTGTATAAATAAATATCGTTTTTCGAAATAAATAACGTTCAAACCAGATTGAAGGAAGAAGCAAATTTAACTGATATTTTTAGATAATTGAAGTACCTAAAATTGACGAATCATTAAATCGAAAAGTAATTTAACTAACATTCCCTATACGCGTGAAACGGGTAAAAAGGTTAAAGTGTCTTTAATTTGAAAAATACATTTAACTGATACATTACTTAAACAAATGAATTTCTGGATCAAGAAGAAATTTGAATAAAACTCGGCAAACAAACAAAATCTCTTGAAAAGAGAAGAAAATTAACACCGATACGATAAGTACATTGATGAAAAGATCGTTCCATAATGAACTTACCAGTGAAAGACCCAGCACAATTAATATTATCTATATACGGTGGCTACGTAAGTATACGGTTAAGGGGCGGGAAATACTACAATACAGCGAAGAACATAGAGGGAGAGAGAGAACTACGACACAGCGATATTTATATGTATATGTACGTATAGAAACAGGCACAGATAAGTGACACTGCAGACATCGAGCTCGTACGCGAACATATCTTTGGTAACACAGAGAACAATACATTAGTCGACGACAGTTGTGTTTAATATATATATATATATATTATATATATATATATTATATATATATAGATGTATATAGACAGATATAGACAAAAGTCGTCGATAGGATAGGCATGTATTTTCACTACGTTCAGCAGTAAATCAAGCAAACAATCAACGCGACGGGTAGCGACAATCGGTTGTTTACAAGAGGATTAGGTAGAAACACCGCAGCTTGACGTATAATTAGATATGTATATATATAATATAGGTAGATAGAGATATGGTTTTGTGAACATGAAGAAACAGATCTCGCAAAATACGGCACTGCAGCTACGCAAAATAAAGGTACGTCCAAAAAAAAAAAAAAAAAAAATACAGAAAAATACGAACAGTAATTGTAAACGTCCATCGAGCCTCACGGACAACACCGTGATTAATTAACATATTTAAGATCGATTAATATTTCATCATTGAAAAATCGTTGACCAACCCGTGAATATAAAATTTGTTAGGCAGGTAAAGTTATTAAAAACCTTACATTCTTTGTTACTTTCAACGTTCGTTCCGATGATCGTTTTGAATTTAATTTCTTTTTCTATGAAGAGATATCAATCGGTTCTTAAGTAAACAAACGTGATTACTGGTGAAGAAAATCATTAGTAACGCACTTAACAGCGATGCTTGTACGTTCGAGGTCTCGCTATAGAGATCTGTAAAGTAGAACAACCTGTGTATCGATGTTAATAAGCACGTTACGTAGAACGGTCGTATGTGTCTTCTTGGAACTCGTCTAACTGGAAACGCGAATCACCGAATATAACGCGGTCGTTCTTTTTCTTTCAATCGGATTTTTATCATCCTACGCTATATCGAGAGATTTATCGTTCACGTTACAGTGTCAATGGTCACGTATTCTTGGCCATGTACGTGGATAGCACGTAAAAGGGACATGTGGTTGTATGGGAGATTGAGTTGGATGCTAAGAACGACTGCTCGAATAATCGACGAAAATGATTCACGTACATTAAAATAACAGTGGAAAAATTTTCGTTAAATTGTATGAATCATACAAACTCCTCCAGTTCTATGTAAATCAGACATAAGCTGTTGCAACACGAAATTTCTGCGAACTATTAACTATTAAATTTCTTTGAAATTTCTGCTTCTATCGAAAAATACAGATCCATTAATGAATCATACTATCTCACATTCAACTGTAGGAGTTAAATTATTCGAATTTCTCAATAGCAAAAAAGGGTGAATAAAGAAGTATCATGGATGAAAAACACTCGTGAAAATTGTTCGTCGATTAAATCGCAAAAAATGGAAATAGAACTGAAACTTAAGAATAGTATAGATCTTTTCGTAATTGAAAATGTAAAATATATTGAAAAAAAAAAGAGAAAAAATGAATAAATCCTAGTTTCCAGCCAGCAACGGTCCTTTCGAATCGATGCTCGCGACTCTACGTGTATAAAGTAGGCTGAAGGAAACACGGCCGCGTTCTTACCTCGCCTTCCGCTCTCTTCTTCTCGAGCTCCTTCTGCTTGGCATGTTCCTCGGCGATGCGAGCCTCGATCGCTGCCAGGGACTCCCGCGTGAACGGACGGAACAAACTTCTTTCTTCCTCTGATACAGAGTCAGAATCTTCGGACATTGTCTAAGCTGCACACAGCTGAGCCACCTTCCTGAACACGACAATTGTTGCTTTTTAATTATGTAAAATATGTTCCGAATCTGATATTAAAAATATTGTTCATCTATATTGATTGTATTAAGGATATTTATTTATGAAGTTAGGCAATATTTTTAACTTGATATTAGAGATATTGATTTCTGATATTAATCATTCTAGATGTGTAAGATAATGTTCTTCGTTCTAGCATATTAAGTAATTTCCTTAATTTGATTATTAAGGATATTATTCTTCGATGTTAATCATCCTAACGCATTAAATAATATCCTTAATTTGATACTAAGAGTATTGCTCTCTTTTTCATACTAATAACATTAGTGTTAGATAACATCGTTTTTAATTTTTAAGTTTTAATATTCGTGTTTTCGTTCATGGTGTTTTGACATTAAGTTTCTATAAGATGTTTCAGAGATGCAAAAGAAAATGTAATTAATATAATTATCCTTAAATCGGGATTCAAATTATCCCCGTGTTTCCAACGGTAATTAGCCTAAAACTTATCTCTTGCGTAATTCTTTTCATCTAGAAGAATGAATAAATCGATATATTTTCTTGCGAGAAGAATTGCATTTTAGTAACCAATATTTCACCTATTACAATGAGAGAAGAGTTTTCAAAGTTTTAAAATATCTATAATTGACCTTAAATTCAGTTATCGAAGAGATGTCGATAAATTTTTTTCTCTCCCTTTGAGTTCTATTATGGCCGATGCTAATAGTCCCACCAATCTAATAATTCTATTTTTATTCACTTCTATTGACCATAGATTGTACCGCTGTAATTATAAATTGATAATAACTAATTACTAAGTAAGTGGAAAAACCAATAATGGAAAGTGTTTGTAGGCATTCCTTTAAAGTGGATGGATATTCGCGAAGCCAGGGTTATACACGACTCTAAAGAAATTGTAGGCTGAACTTATTTCTATAATGGGATGGCACACTTCGAGACCCTCTTACCCAGGTCTATGTCTCAGACCACTTAGTAATAAACTTCACGATGCTACGATATCGTAGAATTTCGTGTTAAATTGTCTCAAACGCGAGGAATTGAAAGAGAGTATATGTAAGTATGCTCTTTTATAACTTAGAACGCTTCAAACTTTGGATTTACATTCAATCCTTGCTCTCTTTTACAGAAAGTATCCATAATTATCCATGAAACTGGAATTATCCGCTCTTATACCTCTAAGAAATCTTTATTAACCATGAAACTACTAACTATATATGTTATCTACAATATTACTTATCCTATATTATATATCGTTAACATATTATTAATATTAATTAATATATTATTTATAATATCCGAAAGTCTTCTTTCTTTATTTCAAAATTCGTATGAAATTAGAGTCTAGTCTGGAATCAGAATTTTTTACATTTTCTAATTAATTAACTATTTAAATATACAAAAAAGTATTATTTATCAACGCTAGGTTACTGTGTAATTTCCAAAAACTTTTTCTTCTGTACAATTTTCTTTCTCCCTTTCAAAGTTCCTGTGAAATTCAAACTTAATATAGAATTAGAATTTTTTACAACTTCTTGAATCAATCAACTGTACGAAAAGCTATTATTTATCAATGGTAGGCATCGATGTACGATGAAGTAGTCCAACTTTTTTCAATCTGAAGATCTGTCGCGACATTCTGATTTGTCTGGTACACTTAAAAATTGGAGCACCGCCAACACGAGTTTTATCGCATTGAAACGAAGAGCCCCGTTGTAGGATCAGCTCCAACTGAATTATTAAACATTGTATTATTGAAAAGCCATGAACAATGTAAGACCGAGTTTAAGTCACAAGAACGAAGCACGAAAACACTAGTTGAATCTGATGAATGCTTTTGTGAATAAGGAATTAGATTGGAAATATAAGATTGTAAATCCGTATTCAACTGAAGAATGCTTCGTTTCAGTCATACAACAAGAATTTACAATGCTTTATACGTTATATTTGAGGTTTTCTGATATTATTTAAAAATCGTATTTTAATTAGTCTAATTTATAAATGTAAAAATTATTAAGAGAATTAAACAAATTGTAATAAGTTTCTATGATTCGACGTAAAGTTTTATCAATTCGTGTGATATCTCAGATTCGCTTTAAATGAACAATATAATTCCGTAAATAGACATACTAATGTCTAGTACCTGAGGACGCCTGTAAACGGAAATAGAAAGCTCATTAAGTATGCATGAGATTTATCGAACAGTCAACTTTCAAGCTCATTCAGTGTCCTCAAAATCGTGTTGGAACGATCAGATCGTAGGAGATAACAAGATAAAGGCAATTTATTATTCTGCTTTTCAACTACGTTTGTTTCTTTCATATAATAATAAACTCATTTCACTCAGAGGGATATATTCTATATACACGTTCAAAATATTTTAAAACAAAGATGAGAAACATTAATATCATAAGAAAATTTACTTCTTAAACTTTTTGCTCCACATTACGATCTTCGTAGCTCTTAAATTATCGTTTGACGAAACCAAATGTATCTATATTTCTTTTTCAATCGTATACAATCGTGTACTACAGTATTATGTACCATTAACGCGTAATTATTCTTGGCTACTATCACGTTGTTCCATTTCTATTTCTCTCTTACATTATAACGCTCCACTTTTCTATAGTCAGGGCCAAAAATTTCGGTAAGCGAAGGACGTTAAATCCAGTTTTTCCACCGTCCTTTCAATTTTAGTGACACTAAAATACAGTTCTAAATACAGTTATCTACGATTTTAAATAAAAAACTAACAAAAGATGGCAGATAGAAACTCTAAAATGTACACAACAGAATCCCAAAAACGTGAGCAGAAAACCGCCTCCAGCACGTGATGGGGAAGACAACCTTGAGATTCTGAAATATCTCTCATCCTAGCTGTACCATACCTCAATATTCAACCTACTTTGAACCAACTACCAACTACCATCGATTTCTCCCCTTAATATGTTCTTTACCAGTTTTCAAAATCTTTAGAAATCTTTTACTACTATTTTACGCTATCACAAATTTTTTATGCGGTTTGGCTATTTTACTAGCGTTTTGTATCTTCTTTTTTAATACGAATGTTACGTGATTAGAAAATCTTTTATAATCGTTAAAAAAAGAAATAGTAAAACAATTCATTTTATAATAATCCACAATCTGAACAAAAATTTGTTTATACATAGTTATTTAATACATATTTATCAGGACTTTTGCCTCTGTTTCAAGACTACTAACTACCTTTCAAATTCGCAGCCCTTCTTTCTAGTAGCCTGTATACTATACCCACTTATGTGAATCCACTTATGTGAACGTTAACTTCTATTTTATCAGTAGAAAGAATAAATAAACTTATATAAATTCCAGTCATATAAACCATGTCCCCCAAATGCAACAAATGAATGGAGTTTGACTCATAAGATAAGGAAAGATAAGGATTGAGAATTATAAAGGAAGATAGTACATACGCATCAAATAGAAGAGGAAATTCTTAATAAATATGCAATGGAAAATTGATGTCTTCAAACTTATATATACAAACTATCGCTTTTTCTGGTGAGGAGATTTAGAAGATTACTAGAAGATTTCCAAACAATATAACATAGACTATTGGTAAAGAAAGTATATTAACAACCCAAAGAACGTTTAAACAGTCAATATCATTGTCAATATTTAAGGTTCTCAACAGGGTGTATCGACAACATACGACATTGATCGTCGAGGGATCTGATAGTATTAAGAACCTTAAATATTGACAATAATACTGATTCTCCGAACGCTCCTTTAAACATCACAAACGAGACAGTCTCTCAAGCAGCACACCAATTCCACTTCATACACTGACAAGACTGTGACGACCTTCTTAATCGCCTATCGTTTGTTCCACAAACATTGTTCGGGTTTCTGAACAAAGAGCAACGTACCACTAAAACAACACGGTTGGAAGACGAAGAAACATGAAAACAGTGAATACTCTGTAAAAAGTGAGTATACACCTTGAAATTGCCAAATTTATTCAAACACTCTTACACGTACTCTGAAAATATCGAAACTCGATGAAAACATATACACTGTATGTAGTAATACAAATTAATAGTACAAGGACATATAACAGTACAAAATAGATCTATCGTATACAGGCAAGTTAATATTGTACTCATTTTAGCATGGTATATACTCGCTTTTAGCTCTGATTGTATATCATTTCCAACCTAACGTGCTTCTATTCCACAAGATACTCACTTTTGATCGGTGCTAACAGTTCCTGAAGTGTAATGTGCGCGTGTCCCACGATGCGGGGGGGTAATAGAGTGGCTGCTGTGGTGGCTGCGGCTGTGGCTGACGAGGACGAGACCGATGCTGGGAACCGCGCGACTTGCCGGCTAGAGGCCGGTACGTGGGCGTCGATTCGGAATGCGTCGTGCCGTCGAACCGATTAGACGACGCCGTTACGTACGATCGGACGGATAAATGCGACTCGTGCAGCACGTCGACTGCCGATCTACCGATGCTCTTCCTTTCCCTCTTATTCTTCTCGATCGCCGTGACGCCTTTGATAATATTTTCCTTACTGCGCACACTACCGCTACTTCTAACGATGCTTCCTCTGACTTTAACGCTAATACTGCTGCTGCTGCTGCTGCTGTTGTTGTTGCTGCTGCTGCTGCTCCTATCGTTGATGATGATGCTGCTGCTGCTACCTGAATCTCGTTCCGACGAAATGGCGACGAGAAATGACGAACGCGCTGCGGCAGTGCGTGCTATGTCGGGGACCGTCCAACGCGAACCAAGATTTTTCATGTCCGACCTGCGATTCGAATACACCACTGTATTTTTCAGTTATTTCTAAAATGATTTGGTCTTTTATTGCTTCTTGCTTCGGGGAAGATGAGACGCTCTCTTGATGTTTGAATTTTTTAGAATTTTATAAGAAATCTTTCAATAGCTACGAAAAGTATTTGCGTACTATTGTATTTATTGTAGCACTCATATAACCACGTAAATGTAATATTATGAAAATATGTAATAACAGAATCTGATAAGAATCGCTTTATTGGAAGATAAGAATATGTGCAAATACTTTTTGTAGCCATTGTATATGTTTGTAATAGCATAGGCAATTTCATGGTGTTTCTAGGTTTATAGAACGTACAATGTTAATTGTTAAAAGGAGTATGGTAATATAAGGTTGTTGGTTTTTAATTTTCTAATGTAGCAAAGGTCTACACAATTTTATGGTATTACGTTTGTGGAAGTGTGAGATTATGCAGTGTATAATGTTACGACCGTGTTGTACCTACAGTTTTTGGGATTCTATGAGAAGATTTTAAATTTTCATGAAATTTTATGGTACGTTCTTGTAAAAATATACGTTGAAAGCAATATATTTAATGTATTCTAATGTAGTCTTAAGAATTTTGAAATTTTATGAAGAAATTTGTAATTTTCTTAGGATTGCTACATATGGTACATATATATAAAAATTATTATACTGAATAATGTAGTGAAACAGTTGTATTAATATTGTACCTATATATTTTGAAATTTTCTAGGAATTTTATGATACACATTTGTTTAAATCTAAATTTATATAGTGGATAATACCCTGAAAAAAGCTATTTTAATATTATATCTAAAACTTTCAGAATTCTATGTTGTTTAATATATAATTTTTTTATTGCGAAAAGACTATTCTAATACTGCAACTAACATTTCGCGTTGTCTGATGAGGAGAGTAAACTACTGTCGACTGCTGTTCACTGTTTAGTGCAAGTAGATTCGTACCATCAGTGAACAGGCACAATACTTCGTTCAAACAATCGACCCATGTTTCGTTTAAATACTTACACAAGAATTATTTATTAGAATTATTGATAGGAAAGACTATATTTTTATCTCCAAGTATGTACCTCCAAATTGTTTATCAAATATTTTCTTAAAAAGTGCACATAGAAAACATATAAGACCACATCCACATTCTTCATATACCCATTCGTGTCATACTCACGTGTGAATGAAGCGACGGGTGTGATCAATCCGTTATTCGAAATAACATAGTCTGATCTTCGAGTCGATCGATACTTATCTACAACAGAAGCAAAAATCTGCGTCAGAAACCAAAATTCAATGCACTTCTTTGATAATCGCCCATGATACACCCATAGAAATTCGCAAATAACATTCAGCATACCCAAACTGTTACGATATATGATAAAAATTTTTATACATTTTTACAATGAATGAAAAGCTTAAAAAGTGGTATATTTTCAAAAAAAAAAAATAATAATAATATACAGATACGAGGGACTGTAATATCCATATTTATCTAGAGAATTTTGTCATAAATTTTCAAATCTTTATAATTACATATAGAAAGTTATTTTAATATTTGGAAGCATACAGATTTCTCACAGACAAGGTATATTTGTTTTAACATTGGAAAAAAAATTTTAATCATAGTATCGGAATTTCGTAATACATATTTTGGATGGTATACGCAATCTTATAATATTTTTAGATACATAAGGTATATAATATTAATTATTAGAGAAGATATTATAATATACCAAATCCCGGGTTCCTAGTTCTCTAACGTGGCAAAATTCTACATACCAAAGGTGTATGTACCAAAAGTATGATATTATACATATATCGCAAAACATTAGGAAGAAAGATATTTTACCATCAAACCGAAGCATTTGCCACAGATTTAAACAAATTAACATAAACCACGGTTGCCTCAAATCGAAAATTGTATCACTTGTATCACTTTTCCTTCGAACCCCTCCAAATAACGACGACTCCGCAAAAAATACTTCTCATCTCTAACATCCCATCGGTCTATAATTGAACAAATAAAAGGCTCATAAAAAATATAAAGGTAGAAATAATAAGACAAAAGAGAAAACGGAAAGCTTAAATCAGCCTCGAGGATCGCATACGTATACGCGACGTTTTCGGGCGGAATATCTTTTGGCAGCGAGCGACCACTCGAGAGTTTTGTCGTTCGTGAAAGAGTGCGGCGTGTTCACGCATATTCACGACAACAAAAATTTACACGGAGCATGCGATATAGAGGTGGCTCGAGGAAGGGTGTCGGTGGTCTTTGACCGAGTTTCGTGCGGTCGATCATATTCCGCCGGAACTCGGTCACGCGCTTATGCATCGGTGTCGTCGTCGCGGCGCCAACGGGCGAACCCGCGCGCGCCCATACGCAAACCAGGAAAAGTAAGAGTGAATGGTTGATTGCCAGTGGAACGGGTATACGCAGGATCGGACAGCGCCGAGTAGCCACCCGAGGAAGGACGAAGATGCCCGAGGCAATTTAAGGACGACCACCGACTAACGATACGTACCACATAGGAGAATTGCAACTTAATTCGATTACGCTAATTGCACCAGCGTGCAATTTTATTCGTTTTAATTCCAGACCGCTAAATCTGACGATTGCGAAGTTCTTCTGAGGGAGTAGCACGAGATTTTCTAGCGGGCATTTTTGGTTTGTAATTATAAAAAGCGTTAATTAATTCTCTGCTGGCAAACGAAATTTTACGTTTCAATCCCTTTGAGTTTGAGCTTCTTCTTTTCCAGTTGAAATTATTTTTATACAGGATTGTAATATTAACTATCCGTAGGCAAGAGGAATATTACCCTTCTTTGTGAAATGAAACCTTTTAAACGCTATAAAAAGAAGTTTTGTTTTTATTGAAAAATATTTTGAATATATATGATTTAAGAAAGAAATAATAGAGTAGTAACGTTGGTAAGTATGGTGGAATTTTTCTCAGTTTTTCTTGAAGCTTGCCATAGTAGAAATATCGCAAGTAAGAGAGTTGAAACTTCATGGTTACCTTAATACGATTGTATTAAGATATTTTAAACTTATTAGAAACGTTCTTTTTATGTAAATGTAAGGGATTGCAGGTTATTTGGTTATTATAAAAGGGTGTCGCGCGTTTCGAGGAAGGTTAGCAACATCGATTTATAGAAAAGCTCGACTAGTTATCACATATATAACGTTCAATATCATGCAAATTGTTCTCTTGTGTTGTTTAATCCGGATGATGGATAGTTTAATCCGCATTCGCCTCTTGTTTCAATTTGACACATTGTAATATATCTACGTATATATCTATGTAAAAGAGCAGTAGGTATAACATTCGACACAACTTGATTATTTGTCGCAAACAATCTTATGTATGAATATACAGAAATTTTAAAATCTTACAGTACATTTAATAAAATTATTTGTAAAAGCTACTTAACCTTCCGTTGTTTCATTAATTTTTTTATCATCATTTCAGTTTAATACCGAAGAAGTAAACTCAGTTGGAAAAATGAGAGATAGATAAGAATTAATTTTTTAATGTTAGCACAGAAACTTCAGAAAACCTTGGAATATTCCTTACATTTGTTCAAAAATTAAAAAATAGTTAAAAAATATGAAAACATTTAAGGAAATATAAAGGAGTATCATTCGCCTTTACGCTTTATGTGAGAAAGAAAATACAATCTACTGGCTTATTAAAAATTTTAATGAAAAATACACGCAATCCAAATTCCCAATTTTTATCAAATTTTTACCATAAATGGAAATCGCTCTGAGAATTCTGAATGGAAGCACACCTATACATCTAGATTTTCTTTCATTCGAGAGATAGAATTAGATCTCATCATAAATAAATATTCCCAAGCATACGAAATTCCTTAACACCAAATGGTCATATACGTATTCATTACTTTATTCAGAAAGATACACAATAATTATCTTCCTTAGCCTGAATAAATTTTGAAGTAAATGACTTGTGTGTGAAGAAATTGAGGTACATACTACGATACCGGACGTATCATGAAAAGTGCAATAAACATTATGGAAAAGAAGATACATAATCCGGCGACATGGAATGCGATGAAGCTCAATTTAATTGCTTATTGCAGCTTTTATCCTGCGGATATATGACTACAATAAAAACGGCACTCTGCCAACACGCAGGCTAGAGAGAAACGGGGTCAGGTATGTCTACGGTAAATCAGCCTTCATCGAGAAATCAACAAAAGCATTCGACGTTACAAGAGCTCCCCGTTAAAGAGTCTAAACACTTAGTTTTTTTTTTGTACGAGTCTGCGTATGTGTACGTAGTATGAAATTGCAAGGACGCTTCAGAAATGACAATTTATAAGAATTGCCACATTGGAAATATTTATAGAGCGGATCGAAACACTACAGGATGGAGCACAAATTCTCATACGTAAGACAACGTTACAAGTTTTCGCCAAAAATTACAGAAGATATTCGAAAAATGATTATACTCGTGCATGCGGAAACTTTAACGCCATCGTGTATATTCATCAAAGAATAAATATTTAAAATCAAACAAAAACTCTATCGATATAGCATAATACAATATAGCAATAAATATCTAAATAATAAATATCTAAAATTGAATATCTTGGTGGACGTTTAAAATAAAATATCCCAAATATTTAAATATTCTAATCTCGAATTCTATTCTTTATAAAATGTATACCATCTAGATTAATCTCTATATAAAACCATTGTATGAACAATCGAATGTAACAGAAACGTCGTAGGGAGAAACTGTTCCAAACGGTCTTTTCGAAAGCTCGAATCGCGGATCAATAAGCGAGTCCCGATGCATATAGTGGTCCGAAACGAATGCATGATCTACTTCGAATGCTGGCATGAATCGAGCCAAACCTCGGTCGTGTAAATCCCTAACCCGTGGTCTAAAAAGTCGATCGCCTGAAACTCCTTCCACACACCCCTCTTTCTCAAACCGCCATAGGCGAAACAAACTCCTGTCGTAGTTGGAAGTCGAACAGAGAAAGATAATCTCTCCGTGGAACTTGTTCCACCGCACGTGAAACGATAGGTATCGTGCAATTGGTGGCGACCACTGCATTCCCTGTAATTGCACGGCTGCCATCTTGATGGAGCACCAGAGAGCACAGTGGCGCCATCGAAGAGGAACGGCGACAAGAAACCGTTTTCTCCACGTTGTGATGTGGCACAGCAGCGACCCGACGCCGACACCGATACCGACGTTGCGTGACGTCACGAACCAGGCCGGGTACGTTGCGGAAAAACGTTGTCATGACAACGAGCGCTGACGCTACCGTCGCCGCACCGTCGTTACCACCACCATCCTTGGAGGCTATTACTCGAACCCACATCCACCAATGCCAAGGATTGAAAATGACAAAAACACAGTTTGAAGGCTGAATAAGAATGATCTGATCTGTTCTTCTATACGTGTATTTATTAGATGTGATTTATAGGAATTTTCTCCATCGCCTAATTCCATATACGGTATATCATTCTCCAATCCGTGGCGGATACTCCCGCTACCGGACGCTCGGACGAGTCGGAAATCGACGATGTATGTACTAGGTCGTTTGGCATGAACTGGAAAAGATACTGGGAAAAATTGAACGAAATTGGAAGGAATAATACGTCGTGACTATAAAGAGGATCGGAGAGCTTGTACGTGATTATAATCCCATTTCTGGGAAATGAGAATAATCATGTTGTGATACCTTGAAATTACGAGAAGACTGTATATTTTAATTATACGTGTTTAATTATAAATTTTGTAGTAATTAAGAAACGATATATAGTTTAGAGTAGAAGTAGAAGTAGAAATTGATGCTTGGAATACGGGTATGACACGGTACTTGTAAACTGTTCTTTTCTGTATGTAGCATACGAGTTGGAAAATTCTAGATTCTAGATTCTAGATTCTGAATACTAGATTTTAGATTCTATAAATATATAATTTGCTCATACGTTGTACGCAGGTTATACAGAAATTTGAAATGTCAATTCACAATTTTGAATTTATTAAGTGATATAATCACCTAATATTTTTATACTCTTCGTCATAAAAATTTCACCAATTCTACACAATTATTAACTTCTGAAAAATTGAAATCATGATACTGTAATTTTTGGACTTACGAAAGCGAAAGATTGTAACTCCTAAATTTACAATGCAAACGGTTGAAGAATTCGTACCGTAAAATTTTCAATGAAATTTCAATAGAATAGAAAATTGAAATCGTAAAATTTAAAACGTAATGTTTGAAGCAAAATTAACATTAGAGATCATATTGCCGATAAGAATAACATTCGTAATAGTTGACCATATGATTTTGATATGAACCATATGATTTCAATCTCACTTATAATTTCAAAATATAGTAAACAGCTTTAAGAAATTACTTAAGCTTTCTACTATAGCTAAAGTACTATATTATAGTGTAATAGAGTCACATAAGCGGTTTTGCTTTACAAACTGCAAAGAACAAGTTGCAAGTAGAAGACGATAAAAGTTCGCGCGGCAGTAGTAGAAAGTTACTTTGCTTCGCCAATGGTGGACGACATAATAGCGATAACTATTGGGTGCGCCTACTGTTTTAGCGTGACATCCAAAAGATTATTATCGCTAGAATAGTCGTATTAGAAACCAGAATCGATAATCATTAACGCATATATAGGTTCGCAACGACTAACTTTTCGACCGACATTTAAACAAATTTCCAAAACCTTCAAATATCTCAAAATTAATTACAATAATTAATATAGAAAATTCAGTTATATAAAATTGCCACAAAATTGATCATATCTAAGACGAAAACGAAATTTAAGCAATAAAATTATTAATTATGTAGATTATTCTGCCTTTTTAAAAATATAGTACTACATTGTATATTATACATTAATTATGAATTATTTTTTCATTTAAATAGAATATTTCATCGAATAAAAGATCCAACTAAAGAAATCACAGCTAAATATATGTATAGCTAAGAATATAAGATAATATCTAAACTTATATTACCAGAAATAATACTGTCACATTTCAATGACGTGTATACTACTACGTGTATACTATTTCGAAAGTATGTCACGACACTAACAAAAATATTAAGTACATAATACAAATTGTTGCTCTCACGGCATGAGCTGCATTGACACGACCCACAAAAGACAAAGTATATCTGAAGCTAAAGTATAGTGCAGAACAGGGCCATGCGTTCTTGCGAGGACAATCGATCGATTGCCCGTTTGCCTGCCTGCCTGCCTGCCTAACGCCTGACTTCTCTCACGGATTTTCACTTGCCGTTAGACCTCGGAACACCAGCCTACGGCGAGATGGGATCTCGATCAAGTGTTCTTCATCAATCGATAGAACCTTGAACCCTGCATCATTTTCTCTATATACTTCGATATCTTCCTCCCCTAGAGGAAGTCTGTTAGCCCTTCCTGGACAATTCGTCCCCCTTTGTCTACGGGCTAATATTAGATCGACCGAAAAAGCGAACCAAGTTATCGTTTTTCTTATTATAGAACTGGAGGAAAATGACAGAACATTTGGACCTTCGATTGAATCACAATAAATTGTGATATGTCATTTTTTCAAGTTACAATTGTATTACATTCGATATTATACTCGATCGAAATGACAAGTTCAATGAACATGACTGTCTGAAGCCCTAATACGTTATGATTCGAAAGCTATTTTATAAAGAACGATCTAGTTATCAACATTTTCTAATTCCTATTTGACCACGTATCAATATTCGTACTGGAACCCTAACTTGAAAATAATTATATTTACTAAAAAGTAACAAAATGTAAATTAAATATATTAAAAAGTTACTGAACATATTAAAGCGTTAAAGAAGTTATCAAAAAGTATTAAAAATAAGCAAAGATTCTAAAATTACTCTCTCGACAATTATTCGCGTTTATCAATCTTGTTCTACATTGGACTAGTTCCAAGTGTACCAGATTATAAAAGATCAACTTCGCTCAGTCTGGTACCAATTCTATGAATAATTACATAGAAGCATGAATAAGCAAG
The DNA here is from genome assembly GCA_014737475.1 of Bombus confusus. Lineage (NCBI taxonomy): Eukaryota > Metazoa > Arthropoda > Insecta > Hymenoptera > Apidae > Bombus > Bombus confusus. The sequence continues at coordinate 925,704 of JACXIV010000041.1, forward strand.
GGCCAGAAATCCCAGAAATGCCTTAATATGCATGTTATAAGCTTCAGAAAAGTCCACGCATACTCGTTTCGGATGCAGTTCTACTTAAAACGTCATGCGGAGCATATCGCACCTGTTGCGTTTGCTCAACGCTTGCCCTGCAAAATCTTCCTCCTTCTTTTACCTCATCGTTCGTATTGCGCATGCGCGCGCTTTTGTAGCGCCGCTGCTTATCATGGCGCATTCAGGATCAGAAAGATACGGATCACCGTCGAAAGAGGTTACCTCTAAACTCTCTATTCTAAATACTACCTCTACCATGAACGTGACTACGCGACTGCGACAAAAATCGTTTTGTACGTTCCATCGAAGCATTTCTATGCGAGGCCTCCAGTTACAATTCCTGCAGAATCATCATCGCTCTTGGGGGAAAATTAAGAAATTCTCTAATCGCTGATATAAATATAAGGAACTTGACTGGATTGAGTGAGATTTTTAAGAAACAAAGATTTTCAGATTGATAATTCGATTACAAATTCAGTAATTAGTATGGCTAGGAATATAGAGCATTACTGATAATTACTAGTAATTTAATAACTGATTACCAGTGGCATTATTAGGATTATGCGGTAATTTGGTAATTAGGATTTTCGTGGAGGATAAATTTTTAAATCCGTATTTCGAATTTTTTTTAGGAGAAGAATGTTAAGACGGTAGTATTTAGGACGTATTTAAAATTTGTAAAATTTAGTTACGGTTATAAACTTTGAGATTCAAGCTTTACTTTTAGTAAAAACTATAAACTTTGATATTTAAGTTCTTAAGAATAATAACTGTCTTTTGTACATATATATAGTCCAAAGCTGAACAAGTTTTAATTAGAATCGCTGAGAATCATTTGTACCAGAATTATAACTCTCGAATAGAGACTAATCTCAGAATAGTAATTTCAGAATATTGAAAGCCTCGAAATCGCAATTCTGGAAGATTGTATGGCCTGAAATCACAGTCCTAGAAAATTACAAACTGAAAGACCATGTTTCTCGAAAGCTACATAGTCTATAATTGCTATTTTCAAGTAGCAAGAATTCTCAAGATTACGAATTATTAAATGGCAATTCTTTCTTCGACTTTCACAGTGACTCTATTATACATTTATAATAATAAGCAACTGACTGAATCGCTAAACTATTGCATGCCAAATGCCAAATAACACGTTTACGAGAATTGCATTAATGAATCGAAATATCACGGATAAAGGAAAAGGCAGAAGGTTTCCAGACCGCAAGGGAACGTTTAAGTCGAAGAAATCGACTTTGACGTCACGCTTTTCTCGCACGACGAACGGACGGGAAAATACGCTTCCTTTGAGCCACAGACAATGTAGCTTTGATACGACCTTTGACATTACACGGCTATACTCTATCGATCTTTTATTTATTAAGCTAAATAGTTCATCAAATTTTAAACGATGCAAATATGTGATTCTACGAGACACATGTGTATCATTTGATTTTATATATACATATTCAGAACTTTACAAGCAACCAACGAACCAACGAACGTAAAAATAATCCAATTTTTAACCCGTCTGATCTTATACCATCTCTAGTTCGATTCTGTTTAATAATAACCTCTCTCTGATATATTTTAATATATCGTATGCAAATTTCTCTGTATCTCTTAACTCAATTCAAATTCCTATCTTTAACGAGAGAAACAAAGATAAAAATATAACAATGACATTTTCAATGTGCACAAGCAATATAGGAAGACGATGAATTTCTACCGAAAGTTTGAATGTACGCCGATCGAGGACTCGCGAAAGATCATTCTCGAAGGATCGACATCCGAAGTAAGCACGATTCACGCGTTTCCTTCACGTCAAGGAAAGTCCCAATGAGCCTGGTGGTCGTGCACGAGGCGGTGATCGATACCATGGCACGACTTTTAAGCGGATCGTGCACGTCGTATTGACCGGCAATTTTCGCGCGGAGGAAGGTCATCACGAGACACACAAGAACACAAGCCGAGCATAGACGGGAGCGAAAGAACACGATATAACCGATGTGTAGTGTGCGCGCCGGCAAATACGACCTTCGTCGACCACGAACACAAAGGCAACCGAAGCTATTTCACGTGCGACTAATCTCGAGAAGAGAGAGCAAAGAAGAAGAGCAAGCGCTTATCGTCATCGCGAGAGTGAACCCCTGACTGATCCCTGACCGAGGCAGTTATCGATCGATATATCGGGAATGGAACAGCAGTCGCGCGTCACGCTATACGTAGATATATGTCATTTGTATGTGCGTGCTTTGTGTGTGTATATGTATGTCTGCCACCGTATACGTATATGTCACCTTACAATTCGATTCGTGCTATCGTGTCCAACCTAATCGAAACTATACGGTGGTCACGGTAATTGATTATACATATATGTGTATATATATATATATATATATGTATATATAGCGAGAGGAAGGAAGAGGAACAGAACGAGAGAGACGAACATATTTTTTACGTCACAGCACGGGTCGTCGTGGTATACGCCGGCGAAATGAAAAATTTCATTGGCGATTAAAGCATAGAAAAAAGTAACAGACAGATGTATAGAAATGATGTTGCGAGAACTATTCGTTATGTGGTTGGGCTGCAAGGTAGCGCCATTAGCGCCTCCTCAGAGGAAACGCACGCGGTCACCAAGTGGTAAAATCAACGAAATACCTTACACGCTGTTTACCCTAGCCAACTCGCCCACTCACGTGAACCGTCCTGATAACTTCAATTATTATCGAACAAAAGGAAGATTCAGATCGGTTCAGATGCACAGAGGAGACATAATAAAACTGTTCGAATGTTTTTTCACTTACGGTCGAGGAGTTTCTCCGGTAGCGTAGGGATAGTCGCGGCTTGAACGAAAAGAAGCACGACGTAGCGATATGGAGAAGAGGCACTGCGACGTCGAGGAGGGGCGGGTTCTGAGATACCTCCGCGGGCCTTACTTGTTCAGCTTCGGCAAGGGTAGCACACTACCAAGCAACGACACTGTAAACTGAACACAACGTACGACGACAAACTTTTCTGTCTTTTCTGTATGCGTGCGTGTGTGTAGTGTGTGTCTCTTTCTTTTTCTTACTCTCTTCGTTTTCTCTTTCGTTTCTCGCTCGTTTCTTTCCTCGTTTCTGTTTCCTTCTCCGCGATAATTATAAACGACGTACGAATCACGACGAAGCTTCGTGGCTTTCCTCGGAAAATTCCAAACGAATATCTCCGTTTCCTTAACTTATATCTTCCATTCCCTTACTACTTTTCTTCGTTCTTTCGCTTCTTCTTCTTTTTCCTCTTCTTCGTATCCTTTGTTCTCCTCGCGCCTCCACCTCCTCTTCCGGCACCTCTGTTCTTCACCGCAGCGGCAAGGACCCGCCCCGTGTCGCGCTACACAAACGTGTAGTGGATAAAGAGAGCGTAAAACTTGCTCTGCGACAACATTATCTAGCCGGTTATCGGTATCTTGCTGCAGTCGTCATTTCTTCCTTTCCTCCAGTCTCGCCGCCCGCGTCGCAACGAAAATTGATCGCGTTGCGCGCGACGGTCCCTTCCTGGGGGACAGACCCGATGCGTTCTATCACTCGTAACTCTGTCACCTCGTAACGCAGCTTCGTCTGACTACGATCCTTCCGTCTTTCCTGCCTTCCTACCGTCCTTCGTACCCTTAACTTTCCTGACCGAAGGACCGACCGGGTCCTTTCCACTGCCTTTGTCTGTCAGTTCCTTCTGGCACATAGACGCGCGCGCGCGTCTCGGTTCCTCTGTTTCCCTTTACCACTATATACCAACCTAACACTTTCTCACTCTTTCTTCGCCCCCTGTAAATCCCCCCTACCCCTTCAACTGTCTGTCTGTCTCTTTCCCGCTCACACCCTTTTCCTTTCTGTTGAACCTATCTCGCTCACTTAGTCGCCACTACCACTCTCCCCGCTTGTCGACGTCTATTCTTCGTCCGCGTTCCTACCTTCACCCCTTTACTTTTATCCAGCTAACCTGGCCACGGGAATTCACCACCGTTCACCAGTCCCCCGTTAACACTGAGTCTGAGTCTCTTAGAACACTCCCTGTCTGGTGCACACTTTTTACTAGATGAAAAGCTTCTCTCGAGGACTGTGTCACGATTAGACAAACCCGACGCGGACGTTATTGCACCGCCACGCGCCAATCTCGCGCAGCGGACTCCACGAGAACTAGTTTCGAAGCGCCCCACTATATATCCGCACCATTCGCAACGCCTCTACATGAACCAACCCCCCCTCTATCTGACCACCCACCACGCTCAACGAACCTGCGCGAGAGACTGTCGCAACTACAAATCCGTACTCACCCAATGACAATTGCGGTATACGCTTCTTCTCTATGAACCTTTGATCGAGCCCGTTCCTCGGGGTTCTGCTCGTTCCTCCACCATGACGTTCTCGCGCGAGCGCGGTCCATGATGGGAACCACGGCTCAGCAGAGGGAAATTTTATTTCGATCGTAACTTCGATTCAAAATAAAAAAGGGTACGAAGTCGATATCACGGTTAGGATTCGTAAATTCGTACGCCCCTTGCTTCCGTACCACGAACGGATCAATGAAAATTCACCCTTCCACTGACAGCACCTCACCCGCCACCCCTGTGATAGCGAAAAACACGGTACCACACCGCGCCACCCTTACTATCTTCGCCTAAAAACATTCGCTTGCCGCCTTTCACAATAACCAACCGTCTCTACCAGCTCACCCGTACCGTAAGCTGCAAGCCTTTCCTTCAAGAACTACCTATTGGCCAGCGATTATGCTAAAATCTTACTGTCACCTCGACACCCATCGCCATTATATCGTGCAGTTTTTCACGCTACCACAAAAGTATTTTCGAGAAATTGATTTTTCATATTGATTTACAATCTTTGTTTTGTGTTTCCGTTTTTTACATTTTAGATATGTTTCTAACAACATTTCCATTCAAATATTTTGAAGTATTGTAAAGTATCATATATGGAGTGTATACACGTTTCTGGTTTAAAAAGTAATCCTTATAAATTGCTTTTCTTCTAGTTTATTGATGACCTATATATAAATTTGTACAGAATAATTTATATGCATTGCATTAATATATACCTCAAATTGATTTATATCAACTTGAAAATGTGTGTAAAAAATATATGTGCTATGTATAAATATAGGAAAATTCTTTTTGTAATATTTAACGGTGGTTTGTTCATGATGCAACTAAATGTGCACGGATTTCTATCAAATATCACGCGATTAAAAATTTTGTACAATTCACATACGCATTTTCACTGATTCAAATATGCCTGGCCACTTCGTTTCGGCAGTTTATAAATACAAAAATATAAACCTATTGCTAACAAAATAATTAGCGGGAGGCCAAGACCAATTGAAATGATCATGATTACTAAATAAGAAAATTGTTCCTCAGGTGGTGTACCATATCCAATCAAGAATGTCCTGAAAAGGATATTAATGTCACTTATTCATTTTAAAAATCTTATTAAGATAAAGGTAAGAATATTTGTTGAAATAAAATTACCATGTAGAATAGTACGTTCTTTTGTAGAAACCATCTCCTTTACTCCCTAATGACACAATGATTCTTTGAGTGAGCAAATTGTCAACCTTATCTCCATAGTAACAGTATAACATAGAATCTATGATAGTACTCGTGTGATTAGATACTTTTAGTGGTGGGTATTGCATTGTTTCTGTAGAATCTGTTATATCTCTAGACATAGTTGTGTAAGAAACTGGTCTCCATTGCAAGTAAGCTCCTTCTGTTTCGTAATTATCCATACTTTTGTAAGGTGGTGTTCTGACTTCAATGACCTAAAACAAATATAATATTAACATAATATTAAATTCGTAATTAATTTATTTTAGTAAAGAAAACAAATCATGATACATTACATCAAATATACCAGGTGTATGTTCATCGTCCAAACTTTTCTTAGGATTAATAAACATAGGGACTTCAGGATTTCCTTCACCTACTACCAACAACTCAATAGCAAATCTGCTGTTGGTAAAGCTTTTATTAGTTTGTAAATGGTCAAGAATGATATCAACTTGGGTAGAATTCTCAGTATGTAACATGTGAGGCATAAATTCTGAGTGATCGAGGGAACAAAATCCCATCAGCTAAAAAGTAAATAAAGATCACATCAATAAACTATAAATTTTATGTATATTTTTAATACAATAAAATAACCTACCGATACTTTTATGCTTCCCATTCTGCTGATATTCATAATACTGTCGTTATAAGAGTTACCCTCCATATTTAATGTAACAAATTCATTATTTTGTATTAAAGTCTTACGGTCCCATTGAAAAAACATGGGATGTAAACTATTGGTATTTACAAGATTAGCAATATTTATTAATGCTGTGTCATTTGTGTCATTGAATTCTATAATCTAAAAACGTTGTTAATTTTCTTAATTTATTGAGACTTAATGTAGTAACAAAACAATATGTATTATGATATCATATATACTGACCTTATTAAAAACTACTCCAAAAGTATAAATAGGTTCTTCTGTAAATGTTATGGAATTTTTTCTCTTAAGAAGAAAATCGTTCCAACTTATGTTCATAGTAGCTGAGCACGAAGTAAGTGCTAGCAGTACAGATGGATTACCATCAAAATCCCACAGATAGTGTAAAGTGTCATTGGGGCCATCAGCTCTTAGATAAACTGTTGTTAAATTTCTGTCTTTACATATCGTGCCACAGTCATGATTCAGCCATGATCGTAACTAGTGCCAGGCAAATTCTTTTATATAAAAAAATGTAAATATATTGTTTGCATCTCAATAATTAAGTAGTGCATTGATATAATTATAAATTCTATATATCATACTTTACATTAACTACAATATGATTAAATGAAGCATTAGTAGAATTTTTATTTTATTTTATTTCTATAAGAAATACAAACATCTATTTGTTTAGTATAATATATTGGATGTTATCGTTACTGTTATTATTTAAGCAAATTTATCACTAAATTTCCATACATTATATCATTATTAATCGCTTGATTATTAGGGTTCTCACGTTAATTAATAAATGGGTTATGGGAACTCGGGTTCCTCATTAAGTAACGTACTGCTTCCAATTACTACCGAATTGTCATTCAATGAACTGAGACATGACAATAATTTCTAAATCGACTCTACCCACAAGATAAAACAATCAGACGATGAATCACATTACGCGCGACCTTTGTTTTACATTCGTAAAAGATGCTGATCCAAATAGCTAAATTAATCGAATCGAATTCCTCTTATTAATACACTAATAACAAGAATATATCATGTTACTTACAGTCCTTTGCGTACAATATCCAATATCTACTAATGTAATGAATAAAAACAGGAACACAAAAACATTATTCATACTGTCAGACGTGTAAAACATCAAATCAGAACATTTACTGACAACTCTACTGCAACTTGTGACGACGCTACTGTCTGCTTGCTACTAAAGCTCGGTCGCTGGAATCAAAATGGATCTAAATGTACACTGCTTGCAGCGCCACGTTTGATTGCGTTTCTGAGAACGTACAACGAATTTTTCACAACATATAAATTTACTTAAAATATCAATATGTATCATATATGTACAAATAAATTTTATTCAATTTTCGTTTATAAATGGTTATATACTTTCGCGAATATTTATTGAAACGTATATCAAGTTTTATTACTTATGTACAGATGACGCTACAATCTAAAGTCTAGCAAACAAAGGAAACACATTGATAGTTTTATATCGAATAACCAAGTACACATTGATATTAATTAATAAAGAATCTCAAATAAGATTTGTAAGCTATACATGAATATTTTATTAAGATATATATTTTTTTTCTTTTTCAAATTAAATTTAATATAGTTTCTTATTTTATTTTAATATTAAATTAATTAATATACTTACTCGAATACTTACACGACCGTATTAACGTATTTCTGGTGAAACATTAAACTGCGCTAAAATTTAAATGACTTTTATATGGCTGCATTTCGCGCCGAGGGAAGGAAACTCGTACCCCATTGGCTATTAGATTCCGCCAACGGTGGTGGAGTTACCAATCCTCGACACAGTATCACGTTCAAAAAATTTAATATTAAAATTAAACTCTCTCTTTGACAAGGCAAACATCGATATCGAAAGATATTAATTATCTATCAATGATATATACTCCAGAGTCAAATCTATATCAGATGAAAAATATCGATAATACGACTACATAAATATTAAAAAGAATTTTATCACTTTAATCATATGATATTTAGTTGCAAATGGTTGTTTTATAATATTTCGCACATAGAGACAGAAATTGCATCCTTTTCGAGACACCGTGTACAGCCGAGGAAAGAGAACGTGTAAAAAGAGCATTAACTTGCAGACTACGACCTTGACCGAAGCAGTGTCCGCGCCTGAAGCACATATACGTGCATTCGTATGAATGTTCGTAAGAACATACGTCTAGCGTTTCAAGGAACTTCGTTTCTTTAGGTTCTTACTCTTTTTCTTCTGCATAACATTTTTAAAAATTAAAAATTCAGATCTTACGTTTAAAATTTTATGACGAGCGCTATTGAATATAAGTAGCTTTTTTTAATGTCAATGTAATATATATATATATATATATATAATTTTAATGCGTTTTTTACCTGTTTCGTAAAATGTAATTTTTCTAACAAATTTATTTATACAGTTTAAAGCAATCGCGGCCAATGCTCTTCAATGATTTAACGATACCAAGGCTGAAGGTCGTCAGAGGAAGTCGGGATCCGCGGTAGAATACAACCATTCTATGTACCGGGTAGCTCGTTCGAAAACTAGTTTTATCTCCTCCATATACTTTCCTTTACAAAAACGCGAAAAAAGAGAAGATTGTATAAAAACTCAAAAACATCGATGCTTAAATTCCATTTGTCCATACTATTCTTACCTCGATTACCCGATCATTTCGCACAAAGAAAGTCTATAAATGTACTGTGCATTCATTAAGCCATAAAATACGAAAAGCATAGATTGTGTCTAATTATTAGATACAAGTACAGCACTATGAAAACGTCAAAATTTCAAATCAAAGAAGAAGGTTTCGTTTTTTTCTTTTTTTACTTATATCCTTGTAATCGCTCATAAAAACTGATTAGACTAAAAAGATATAGATTCTAAACTATCGAAATTTATAGTAAAGACGTTAGTTATTAATGAAATATCTTTCTATCAACGTTGTAATGTATGTGTCGATAAATAGCTCCAACTGAAGTAAAAAAGACTGCATCTTTATCAACAGATAGTTTCGAATTACGATAGTTAACACGATCTCCATGAGAAAAAGGCTTACCTTCGATCAATTAAACCAATTCGTTGACGTTTCTCCGATATCCTCGGCATTCGTATTAGACTGACGAAACTGTTTAAATGCACATCACCCGATCGGTTCGCCGGCACGCTTCGTGGCTCTGTTTCGTGGCCGACGTGTATCTCGATAGCGAAGACGGTGGAAGAATCGCGACGTATATACTATATACGAACTTGGGTCGAGATCGAATTCGAAGGCGAGCGTAATAATTGCAGCCGGCGCGACGGCTGAAGGACCTCCGACTGCACGTATAACTTGCGCTCCGCCGGTTGCCGGCTAGTCGAGCGGACGAAAAACAGACAAAGAGTCTTCTTGCGCCGTGAGTAACGCCGGCTCGCTCGGCCAATCAGAGGAATCGGCACGATCGCGGACCGCGTTCAATCGGCCGGTCGACGAAGAGCTTGATGACGCTGCCAACGTTGTGTTTGCCGAGCCGGCTAGCTCGAAAACCGAGGACAATGATTTTCTTAACAGAAAAGATCGTTTCAGGTGTATTTCTACAGTTCAGACAGATTGAATAAATTTTTATATTCTTCGAATCGATTCAATACTTCGAGGAGTATAAATTCACGAAAGTCAGTTTTTATTAAAATAAAAATCTACTAAAATTTACCATAAAATTAATGTCCTTTATATTAAGAAGCTTCAGAGGTGTTTCAAAGACTCATGAAAGATTCTGTACATCTCATAATAAGGCCATTTTTATTAAAATAAAAGTCTACCAATCCCAAAGTTGATACTCTATACTCTATACTAAGAACACTAAGAAGTGTTTCAAAGACAACAGATGGTCTGACGAAATACGTATTAATAACCTGTAGTCTGAAATAATAAGACTGTATAAACATAGTTCTTATCTGCTAAAATATTTTGATAGAATAATATATTTTATTCTAAAATAATATTACTTCATATTACATAAGGTTATGGTTTACTTTAATAATTATTTTTAATGATTTAACGAATTCGATCTACCTTAAATGACAGTATATTTTGATAGTGAAACACGTTAGATATGATCAAAGAATATCTTCTTTCTTTCATTTGAACGAATAAGATGATAAATGGAATAATTTTACATTTAATTATTATCGTTCTACATTTATTTGAATTGAGATGACATAAAGTAACTGCTTCCATTAAACGTAATTTAAATTGGATGTTTTTATAATGCGGAACGATTTAACATTTGTAATTACAAGTCCCAACACTTTAAATAAATCAAAATCTTCTTATACTCCTCAAGTTTTTATCATACATTATAAAAATGAACCTAGCCAATGTTCTTCCTAATGAATTATTAAACTGTATTTATTAAGACAAAAATCTAAAGATGATACGATAAAAATCTTTCTTCGAAGAAAGATTTAACACTTTACAAAATAGTAGCTGTAGAATGTTTCTTTCTTAAAACATTCTTCGTGATAGCCTTGCTAATGCATAAGATATCACGTTCGAGATGCAAGTTCGCGATAGAAGCCTAACAATTCTAAGTCAATGCATTAAAATTCACTTGTGTACGCATCGGTTAGATTATTTATGCGATATTCGAGGGGGTGACAGGTGATGAAACAGACAACGGAGCGAGGCGAATCCGAGATAAAGCCAGACGATGTCGCGACGATATAAGCGAAAAAAAGTGTACTACCGTCGCGCTTGAAACGTTGAATCGCTCGAACAAAACGCATCGTAATTCCACGACGCGACAACCAGACTTTTCTAAGTCATCGAACTGCCATCTATGGCTACTGGTCGCATCCAGTTTGCTCGATTCTACATCCTTTGCTGCAGGAATCACAGACAATTAATTGTGGAACGCACTGTCTAGTAACATATGTTCTTTACACTCACGATTATTCCCACGTTGATTTAAGCGTACCAATCATTTCCATGCAGTTAATACAACTCTTATAAACTTGAGGATTTATATGAAATCAAATTAAGAGAGTGTAATGGTCAAATATTTTTTCTGTAACATAAATAATTTGGTAATTCCGAGCTACTTTTATAGTCATAGTGTGATATGTTCAAGAGACATCTTCATATAATACAAAATAATACTTCAAATCTTGAACAGATTTATCTTATTATCTTTCCTATTTTTTTTTTTCTCTTTATATTATTTCATTAAAATTTGATGATTTATTTTGCAGTCTAGAAATACAAACACCGATGATAATCTTTATCCACGATAATTCAAAGAAACCAAAATACTAATCGAATAAGTAATTCGCGAATTTTTATCAGGTAATTCTCAAGCCTTAACACATCCGCTACTATTGACGTTAGGTCTTATGGTATTAGATGATAAAATTAAAACAAATATTATTATTCAAATTCTTTAATCCATGAAGAGATATAAATGAAGACAATTCCTCAAGGGGGCTATATTGCCATATATCAAACTGCTTAATAGCAATTTTAGCGAAAATTCTACAAAAAGCGGTTCAAGATCACTGATATCGAAATAATGTTCCGCGTCCTTCGCATGTACCATATATTCGAAAGATCGTGCGTGTCCGTGGGCATACTCGTGTAACACGCGAGTATGCATCGCAGTAGTACCAGCCGATGGTTACACGGCGACTACGTTGCCAGGGAAAAAAGAAGGAATAAAGAAGAGAGAAGTACGCGCAAGGAAGAACCGGTTTCATGGGGGTTTCAGCCTCCACAAAATGATCCGTCTGGCTTGCCGGTTCGACTCTGCTTGCCTCCACTGTGTTCGCCTCCCGCGAAAGCGCTTGCTCCGGTGCACCACCTACCTACCTACCCACCTACCTACCTACCTATCTACCTATCTACCTGTTTCTTTCTCTCATACCATCTCTTTTCCTCTTCCTCTTGCCCAGACCTGCTGACCAACGTACCTGATTCGACTTCAAGGGTTCGAACTCGCGGCATTCCTGACCGAATGGCGGCTGGACATTCCTCGCGGGGTAAATCGATGGCAAAAGGCAAGATAGGCCCTCCTCCTTTGACACATTTGTATTGTTCCACTTAGTGATCGGTGGATTATTATTTGTAAGATGTCTACCTTTTTCTTTTCCCTTTTTTAATAAAATTGGAAATGATGAGTCAGGATTGTGAAAGATTTTAATTTTTATAACTGATTTCATATTATTGATTTGCCATTTGGATAACAATTAAGAAGCTTTTTAATATATATAATATATAGGTGCCGAATATATTAGCCAAATAATTGAATTAGTATGAAACTTTGACTTATCTTGTAAATATATGAGAAGAGAAAGTATGAATATAAAGTATGATATATATGAAAAGTTTTTTAATGCAATTTGCTCAATTCAATGTTGTGTCTTATGTGCTGTTTTTCCCAGAAGGATCTTCAATTAATGCGAAAAGTAAGAGAATTTCTTTTGAGGGAAAATGATTTACTCATTTCTGAGAATTTTTAGGAAAAACAACTGAGCAACAAGCATTTTCTCTTTGAACTTTTCAAACAGGTCAGTTCATACAGGGTTCGTTTTTTTATTAAAAAAAATAGGATTGGAGCTCGACCTAAAAGAATTTCATACTTGACCTCTTTTAATTCACGCTGTATGGAACAGTGTCTTGTCTGTTAAGCAATTCGAGTTAACTGAAGAATGCGAGATGAGATCTTTCATCTGATGTAAGGAGAACAATTGTAAGGGAATAATACGTTATTCTGTACATATATTGAAGCAGACACCTTAATATTTGAAGACAGTGTACGACAAATATATAGAAGAATTCTAGTTAAAAATATTGAAATGTGAAATCGATGGTAAATTATATTGGTTGACCTTGAAAATTGCAAAGAAAAGAATCACGAAAACGAAGTGCGCTTCGTATTACGAGGTACGAAGAAGACGCGATGAGAAAACTGGTTTCAGATGGTGGAGAATGTTCTGGTAACATTTGCATTTAGTGCGCGTGCATAGTTTACAAGTCCATCAGTGTTTTAAAAGTCGTTACTATAATAATAATGTGCGCCGGAGAAATATCAAAATGACATTTCGAATCTCGTTCATTCTGGAAGATCGAATAATAGCCAATTATCGCATACCTTCGTGCTCGAGGTATACATAGTCTGTTTGTGGCAACGTTGAAGGTGTTACTTTATCTAACAATGTATATTTCTCAAAAATTTATCATCATTTGTTTTTCAAGTGAAATTTGTATTTAAAAAATACAAGATTTATCATAAAATATAATAATGCTGTCAAAAATCGCAAAATAGGTATAAAATTAATTTTGTCATCATCCTTCTGGAATGATAATACTAATTATAACTTGAAATGTAATGTAACTAATTGTTTAAACGTATAAAATAAAAATGAATAAATTTCATTTCCATCGTTCTCATACACAGAATACCCTGTTAACTAAAATGAGATCTGAGTTATTCCCAACGCAAAAGTGCTGGTGTACGCTTTTGTTCTGAAGTTACAGCCTGCATAGTACGCGTACACGTGAAAGTACAATATACAGTAAATTATACCCGGCTACATAACGTCTCAGGGTATTGTAGATACATTGCAATCGTATTGCGAGGATTAGTGCAGTCGGCTTTAGCCCCGACACTGACCTTGAATTCGAGACTCTGACACTATCTCCCCGTAGAAATTCCTCTAGGTAACTATGAGACCCAAGTATATGTAATTCTTTCATCCGACATTAACAAAAGAAAGTTATACCATTCGAACATCAACTAAACTCGAAACTTTCTTTCTGAATCGGTGTTAATTGTTATGTATTATACACATGTTTTGGATAACATTGAAAACCTAATGGCTTACTAGCGCGAAGATTTCTTTTCACCGATAATGAAATACTTAATGTGAATTAGATATATATGTGTATTTACGTTATGTTACATTAAACACTCTCTGTTATGGAAAATATGACGTTTGATATTCGTCGCAATATGAATTTGAAATGTATGTAAATTTTAAATTAAATTAAATTTTAAATGTATGTAAAATTTAATTGTAATATTTAATTTTTCAGCACAGATATTATCTAAATTTAGTATGATTGTGTTTTTGAAATTATATCTGTAAGAAACATGAATAATTTCGTAATTAAAAAGGAATAAGATAGACGTAATACTTAGATAACTTCTGATATGTAATATTAATATCTGTTTTTAATACTGTGCCTGCAACGAGTTTAGTTAATGATGTTATAGCAGCACTATCAGAACTACTCTCACTAAACACACGCAATTGCTTCGACGAATAGTCAAGTTTGTTACCGCGCCGATTTTCCGAGTAACTTCTGGTACACCGAGGAAGTAGATGAATTACAAACATTATCCACAAATGAAACTATTTTATGGCAGACCTAAATGCAGTACATATAATTTCACCGACTAATATTATACTATAGAGCTGAAAAAGTAGTTAGAATAGCATAATATACAATACTAAAATAATTGTAAACTGAAAAGCAAATTACTATATTAGTGTACCTGCAACATATTAATACTTATGCTACAAATATTAATTTTATTAGAAACGTGTAACTAAAAGTTTTGTACTATTTAATGGTTATTACTAGGAAATAAACTAGCAGTAACTGCGGACTGTAATGAAAGCAAAAACACTAATGTTATTGATGCAATAACACACTGTATTGTGTCATTACAGGCAATTATTGTTAATATTGTACAATATTAATCTTTTTAATATTTCAATAATGCAATATTAAATTACCCACGACGCTCGTACTAAGGTATACTATATAATCACCAATCTCGTCAATTTTTAATATGATTAAATAGTTATAAATGAACATTACTGATACTGCTACTATTCTTATTATACCCATACTTCATATCACTAATAATTATATACAATTCATAATATACGTTGAACATATCTAACAGTGTATCATACTGCTATCACTAATACTAACATTAACTATCAAAATTGCACAAAACTAAAATAAAATTATCTAAAGATATAAAACTGTATCCTCTTCTTAAAGTCTTACATACTAGTGTTCTACAATAGAGTCCTAGAAAAACAAAGTAAAACTAGAGCCTGTCTCCACAAAAGTAATGAATCAAACAACTAATCGGGAATAACGGTTCAAGTTCGCCAGACAAGAAAGACGAGCGTTCAGTATCGGAACACCGATAATATTACCGGTGAGACGAATTAAAGAACTGCGTATACCGGTGACGTGCCGAATCGTTTCGCGATCTCGTATTCCTGCTGGCCGATGGAAAGTTGGCCTGCGTGCTGCTCGTACCATAGGAATTTAAACGGGGATATAGGTATAAGAACACGGAGACGGGGAGTCATTCGCGGTAGTGTGAGGCATAAACGCGCCGGCACCACACCCAGCGTGACCACCATTGCGACAGGGGACATAGGATACGGCCATGCGCGTCGCGGTGATCGTGAGTAGCCAAAATTAGTTTTTTCCATTCATCCCTTTTTTGTATCCATTAAAGATCCAGCGACGCTTCGGTCCCCATGTCGTCCGCCATTTTGTTGAATCCACCCCAAACTTTTTTTTTCCCTAACCATCGTCTATCTCAATGGCTTTTCCACTTTTCGCTTTCCTGCTTCGCTAACAAATAAAAAATGTGCTTCAGTGCATGGGAATGACAGTAAAGTAAGATAACAGTAAATACAGTGAACGTAATAAATAATAAGAAGAACAAAGTAATAGTAAAGGATAATAGTTAGAATCGTTCCTTGATATTTTATTTTGCGATTATAGACCAGCTTAATCAAGTTTTGTAGGTATTTTGCATAAATTGGAAAATTTATGTAGTTAAGTTGAGGAGAATACGGTGAAGAAATTGGAGGATTGGTTTGAAGTTTGCGCGTAAATTATTATTTGTGTATTAGAGGAATGGGAAACTGGTACGTATTAGCCAGTGGTATGACGTTCAATGGACCGTAATAGAGTTAAAAGTTCCAAAGACCGACATCCTTTCACTAATGATCGAATAGAGATATGAAAATAGAGGTATGAAAACAGAGGTATGAAAATAGAGATCTGTGTTTGAACGTGCTGCCATAGACCATCCTATTTCGTTCTCCACGGATCTGAAAGTGTTGCGCGCGAAGCGCGAAGTTTGAAAATGTTTGAGGCGAATCTGAGGAAATGATCTACGACATCGAAGAAAGTTGAAAGTTAATTAAAATATTCTAGAAGTGTATTTTAACTCGTAGATAGTGAAATTTAAAAAATTATTAAGATATGAAACGATCAGGGATATAATTATAATTTAAATTAGTTTGAATGTTTCAAAAAATGGAAGTATAAAAAATGTAAAATTCTTAAGTAAAAGGGTGAAAATATTTTTTCTAAATTTGACAATTTAGAAAATATTTGTAATTTTGCAAAACTTGGAACATAAAGTACAAATTTCAATAAAGAGAAAAATAGGAGTTCCTTGTTTAAAATTTGTGAATAGAAAAATGATTCAAATTCTTCGTAGAAAGGACACTCTTCTTACGAAGTTTCAAACTTTACTTTATGTTTCAAGCTACGTCATTATGGTATGTTTACAACAAAATCATAAAAGAAGGGCAAAGGGGGAGGAAGAAATAGCGCGTACCTAGTAGACAAACAGGTTTTTAGACAATGTGTAAAAAACTGTATCAACTTACATATAGAGTTTCCTTTATACTTGACATTCCTTTCAATCAGCCCTACTAGTTGTCCATGTTCCCAAATACACTTGAGTAGGACAGCTTTCTGTTTCGACCGGTTATGCTTTGTAATCGCCACATATTACGTAAAGAACGCGAGCCAACATACTTTTCATAACTGCTCTACCATTTTTTCCCCTATTTTTACAATCACTTTCGGTAAAACAAATTTTAAAACTTTGCTGTTTAAAAGATCGGAGAAAGATTATGTTACTGGAAATAAATGAAGAATCACGTATTTTATATTCAAATCTAGCTTAATATAAATTATATATCATACATTTAAGTTTTCTTCGATCAATCTTAGTCTTTGTAAATACAAATATACTATAATTTATTTTTAATGAAAATGATATGACAGCTGAAGAATAAGAGATCGATAAATAAAGAAATTGTCATACCTATCCAAGAGAAGTAACTCGTTCTCCCCTCGTTTACCATTAGGTTGTCCGAAAAGTGTCTTTCTTTTACAGACATGTCTTTTACAACAATGTATCTTTATACGAACATGAAACCTAATCTGTTGAACGTTGTGATCTCTATCTTGATAGAACAAAATAGATCATACGTAATTCGATAAAATAATATAAAACGACAAATGTTGTGCATCCATTATTTCCTCATAAAACGAAAGAAACTTTTCGGCCGATCTAATAGATTAAAAAGAAAAAATTATATCCACCAAATCGTGAGTTCAATATCAAGTTGGGATCGTTCGAAGAATCTCACGCACGCCTTTCGAGAACGTGATATCCATCGCAAAATCGAAAAGAAAATCGGAAACGACGAACAGAGAAAGAGAAGGCATATCGTTCAAGGGAAGAAAGTGAAAGTATTCACGGAGAAGTGAATGAACGAGCGAACTGGTGCGGTGAAAGAAAACGAAATTCGGCAAGAGAGAAATTGTAACAGATCTTGAACGCATTTCTAAACGAGCGTTCGACCACGAGGGACGAAAATTAACGGGTTGCTCGCACAAGCAAACTGGGTGAAAGTGCCCAGGCAAGAAAGTCGAATAGATTTTTCATTGTATATTCCTTAGAAATAACTAAGCGCGTGCCACCAGTTGGAACGAAGTGCAATCTCGTAAGAAACAAATCCATGTCCAGTCGATTCGCCTGTCTCTCCCTTCTCTCTCTCTCTCTCTCTCTCTCTCTCTCTCTCTCTCTCTCTCTCTCTCTCTTTCTCTTTCTGGCGAGTCCGGTGCATTCCTGCGAACTAGAGGAACTATAGATGAGGATATGGCGATCCGGTTCGATACCGGCTCCACTTCGCCAACACGATTGCCACAACCTATACTTCCTTTCCTCTTTCACCTTGCCAGTTTTAGAAGACGCCGAGGCACTTTTGACGTTTCTGATGAAATTTTCTAGTTTAGTATATTCTTAAAGTAGCTAGAGAATTGTCATAAAGAGATTTTTGCGCTCTTTGATTTTATGTTTCTGAAAATTGTGGCAAAGATCGGTTTCGCGGAGCGTGATACTTTGAGATTTGAGGGTTTTTGAATTGCATTATAGCGCCGTGATAATGCGATACATTTTTGCTTAATCAAAAAAAAAAAAACACTTTTACTACCAGCTTATCGACTTACCGAAGCTCGCACTTAATCATCAACATTTGAAATTTCATAAAGGAAGAAGGGAAAAAATTTTCTGACATCATCAAAACCTTAATCACTCTTGATTTACCAAGAATGTTAGCAAATTGCAACACCTGTCGCAATTTTCGATAGAATCCCAAGACAAACTGGACAGCGTACCACTCTCACTTCCTCCAACTATTAACACGGTTACTGTTGATTATATATCTAACAGATATTTGCATATTGCAAAAACTGTATATTTGTGTTCTGCATGAATTACCATAAAACAATTTTACACGAACAGGTCGTCTGTTATACGCGTGTCATAAAGATAATGCGCCAACTCCGAAATATACGCAGTAAACGTAATAGGCAGGCCTATCGATTAAAACAATATTCCAAATATGCATAAAATTTTCATATGTTATGGGAATTTTGAAATTCCATCTAACATATTAATCAAGGCAAATTACAATTTCTTCCGTTTCATCAATTTTTACTAGTTGCACTTATCGATCCTGTTACATCCCTAGTATTTACTTTCCTGTAATTCGACATTATCCTTACATAGTCAGTTACGTTAACACGACCGGTATTTCATATTCTTATATAACGAAAATTGCAGGAGGGAACAGACCTGTTAGCATAACTCCTCGAGACACGTTAGAAGGGGGTTGCGATCAAGCAGACAGCCGTCGAATCCCGGCATTTATTGGCACGATCGTAATTCGATTGTTCTTACTTTTCCATTTGCATTCGTTCGATATATAACAGGTTTCCACCAAGGGACTGGTCTGAAACCGGTCCAGATATTCTAGTTTACGCGTTTCTAATCGCATTCATACACCTATATACGCTTGATAATTAACGTAGACTACATGACAACACGTCGTTGGTCACAAAATTCATGGTACAGAACTTGGAGAAAAGTGAAAGCGTTTCGATTTCGAGAACTCGCGATGCATAATGCCCACATTCGTGTAATGCAACATATGTGGCGCACACGTAACTTGTTGCTTGACATTTAAGTCACCGTAGTGACAACAATGAAAGAGAAAGAAACTGACGAGAAGAGAAAAAATGGGTAAGGACGTTCGTACGTGAAACGCATAGTTTACCTCGTCGTAATCTGATTGGTGTAACTCATAGGCTTATCATGTATACTTCCGTAATAGTACCCCAAATCGAAGATAGGCATTAGTTCAATGTGTCGTGTGTTTATCAGATTAAGTTATTTATGCATAAATGCGCAGAATGTGAGTAATACGCACAACTATTCGTTATGATACATATCTCTGTCGAAATTCTATTGCTTCAGTTACGTTCATAAAAATATGAATTTCCGTTAACATCTGCAGTCTGGTCATAGATCTATTATTATTGTATTTCAATGTTACCTTGAGCTTATTTTATTTGCCTTTCATCAGACTTATATTTAGTCTTTTGTGTTTTATTTTTTCTAGTTTACCAACTAAATTGGTGTCGACACACTGCGTTTTATTTCGTGAATGTAAAGGCATATTTTTTTGTAATCTAAAATTGCGAAAAGACGCTTTTATTAGCTAATTAATTTTATAATTCTTTATCTTTATTGCTATTTTAATTTTTTATTTACTTCTATGTAGCGAAATTGTTTTATTGTATTATAGTTGTTGGCGTGCGTCACTGCGCTGGCTTCGGCCCAATTTAACCAAGATGACAATTTACCAAAAGGATCGCCCCTTCGATCAACTCGTTTCCAGAGACTTCCATCTGCTCGACCAGCACTTTCAACGCAAGCTGGACTTGCGAATCAACGAATTCGCCGTCCAATTACATTTAGGTATCGTTAAGTTCACGATATCAAACATTCTAACGGAGACGAAATATACAGGGTGAGACATTTTAAACAGGTCACCTGAACAACTCGCTTGTTTCTAAATTTCTAAATAGAAAATTTGGAGACTGTTGGATAGGTCGATCAGGAAGTAACAAATGGCCGGCACGATCCCCAGACCCGATACCTCTCGATTTTTATTTGCGGGGCCTTCACCTACAGAAAAATTGGTAATACCAGATTACGAGCCCCCCGATACCAAGTAAGTTTGGTCTAATACATTTTCTCCTCTCTTCAAAAACAAGCGAGTTATTCAGGTGACCTGTTTAAAATGCCCCACCCTGTAGAATCCTACATTTCATTTTTGGTTTTAATATCATATGAGATTCTGAAAAAAAAATCTGAATACTATTTTTAAATGAAAATAACTACACATAACGGTATGAAGCTTTTATGATACGTATTTTGTTATTCATAAATTTTGTCGTTTTGAATTAGTTCGTTCATTTAACTTGTGAGAACATTTAGCTGAGCAATTTAAATGTATTTTTATATTGCTACAACATATTTGTGTATTGATAACGTGTTTACATGAAATACTAAACAAAATTACATAATAGAAATAAAAATAAGAACTCGATATAGAATTAAACAGAGTTAAAATAATATGAAAAATTCTTTAAATATTCAAAATATTTCAACATTTAGCTATTCGAATTGCATTTCTAATTTACTCTAGAGTAAGAACATAACCTAATCCCAATAATCAATTACACGAAAAACACAATACCTTTTTTTAAATTATTTTCTACGTTATACATCTTTATACTTTATTTTATCAGACCCAAAGGAGCGGAAGATTCGATCGGAACAGGTCCAGGTTTCACACCCATCAAATCATTACGACCAAATTTACCCACAGGACCAGCGTCACTTCCTCAGCAAATTAAACCAGTGAACGAGGAGCCAGATGAAACTCGAAACCGCGAACCACCTCGAAATCATGATAACCAAGATGACGACACCGATCTAAGTGACGAACCTCTAGACAGCCAGGAAGAAAGCGAAGAAAACGTGCCACGAGCAGTTTCAAATCTTGGTACAGTAGGTTCTATATCGAGGACTTCCACTAACATTGGCCCAACTGCACAACCAGTGCAATATCGTCCTGTTTCGGGATCAGGAAGTCCAACTGGCAGAGGAAGTGGAATACCAACCGCACCAGCACCAGCACCAGCACCAGTTCAGTATCGACCGACGGCAAAACCGAACAAACCAAGGAAACCGATAGAAGAACCATTTAAGCAACAGGTTAAACCACCTGCAAAATCAATAAAACCATCTCAGTCTTACGACGCTCGCGGAAAGAAGCCCGTTGCACAGGTTAGTTTTAAACAGGCTTATGGCAGCACTGTTTGAGCTTCAACGTTTAGCATTAGATAGTTTTAGGATTACTTTCCCCACTCTATTAGAATTTATTTGATAAAAAGGAATAATTTCCGTTTATAACAATACTAGTTAAAATATCGCAGTATTATATTTATTGTCACATAATATATCATTTTAATAATCATGTCAATAATTAATTAACGAGAGGATTTCCCTTAACGAGATTATGTGTGTAACCAGTTAATTTTAATAGTTATGATATATAAACATTAAGTTTTAGAGTCAAAATACAATTTTGTGGGAAGATGCTAAATAAAATATAAAAATACAATTTCGTGACGGAAGGTATTTAAACTTAATTTTCATAATTTAACTAACACACTTTTCCAAAAGTGGAGCATGATGCTTGTAATAATTATATAATGCCAAGAGAGAGTGGAACTAGTCTAAAATGAAACTGTTAAATAAGGGGGAAAATATATCAATTACTTTAATTAGATTATTCGTAATATACAGTATCTATTAAAAACATTTCGATGTTTTGCAATAGATTATTAGGCGATATCGCAACGATAATCCGGATGGTTCAATCACCTGGGGCTTCGAGAACGACGACGGATCTTACAAGGAAGAAATAATCGGCGTCGATTGTATCACTAGAGGTAAATACGGCTATATCGATCCAGACGGTATTCGTCGAGAATACACGTACGAAACTGGTATCAAATGCGACGAGGAACAACGAGAAGAAGAAGAAGAGAACGGGTTCGTTGATTACCAAGAGAATAAATTAGTACTTCCCGATGGTAAAACCATAGATCTATCGAGTATGGGTAAAAAGCAAACTCGTAGACCTCGTTACCATTAGTAATATATTTTATATAATTTCTTTCTTTTATGTGTTTTCATTTCGAACAATCGAAACTTTGATCATTAGAATTCAAAAGAAAATGTTCGTGCAATCTTTTTCTCATAATTCATCATTTTTTTAAACATTTAATAGTACCATTTTTTAGGTGATGTTGAAAAAGAGCTTTATTAAGTAAAACATAATATGTAACATAAAATAACAAGTTAAATTACTAATCATCGGAAATTATAAGTTAGAACACAGTTGGCGATTATTTATCTCGATAATAACGACGCTTAAAATTAAAATAACACTGAATCTTTTATTTCGTAAAGCATCGATCAAGTAATACAATACATGTTTTGTCGTGACCATCGTCATCGTGTGTTCTTTGTGTTCGAAATTTGTAGTTAGAATTAGTATATATCTATATCGTGTACATATAAATGTAGGTACCTGTATCGAGTTCGTCGAATAAAAGTAACAAAATACATGTAACACACTGCGTAATATTATCAAAGTATGCGTATAAATTACATAAGCAATTCTTTTATCCCTAACTTTTACCGGTATATGATTTTTCATACATAATATACATAATAATAAGCGAAAATGGCGAAAGTAATATGATCTGTTATACAATACAGTCTAACATTATCTCCTCGCGAGTAATCATAAATAAATTAGTATAACCATCCGCCCATTTGGTATTCTAATCAAGAATGCGATGGAATTGCCATCCGTATGAAATTAAATATAAAATGAGTACAAATATATCAACAATTCGTTTATAACATGAACACAATACTGATTAAACATATATTTCTTGTACATGTATACAAATATATGTGTATGTATATAATAATTGTTAAAAATATTTACTTTTAATATCAACAGACTTTAAAAATTCACGAAATAATGTACAGTTACCGTATATGCATATATAAGAGATTCAAAAATACGCGTTATGTTATAATAGTGTGTACATCGTTCCCTTATAATACAAAAATATGAAATCATCGAATATCGTGCTTCCGTATGTAAGCAAATACATACGCTCTGTAGATAAAAGATAGCGAAATCAATGAAAATTTCAAATCTGTTGTGGCCCGTTATTGTTTTTTTAGCATTGCACATTTAACTGTTAAGATGAGGTACGAAAGCACGAATAAGAGTTAAGAGAACAAATCCCCTCCATAAAAGCAAAGATATGTTTTGAAACTGGTCCATTTGTGTAATTCTTCTAAAATTTACACATTTTTGTAATGAAACTAGTACGCAGGACTTGTTACCGTAGATATTTGTTTTGGTGTATGCTGTCCCTGCGCTAAGGCGCCGCTTCTTGAGGCATGGAACTTGAGCCAGGCATCATAACCGTAAGCTACCATGGCGCAGAATCCAAAGAACTACGATGAGATATACAAAAATGTTTAAAAAAAACATCAAACTCTTTAAAGTGATTTCTCGAGGTATAATTTGTTTAAAATTAATTAATTATCTTAATTATCTTAATTATGTTTACTCTGATGATCTTAAGTGACCAATAAACGTTGAATAGACAAGCACAAGCTTATATAGAGTAAATCTAAGGTACTCGTTTAGCAATCAGGACATCTAGTTTTCAGTAATTCTAATTAGTAATTTCAAAAACTTACTGCTGCAGCACCAAAAGCTTCTATATATCTAGCATGACCAGCTGCAAGAGAAGCGGCCAATACATAGAAAACAGTCCAAACTGCGCAAAATGTAAGTTCCTACAAATAAAAATACAGCTAAGTTATTCTTGAAGTACCCTTTATTATCACTACTTTGCAAGGAAATATTGAATAGAATAATAACAACAAGAAAAATAATGACGATATTAAAGCAATTAATACGAATTATAGACAAAGTTTGTATATAGAATAGAACGTCCTAGTTCCGACTGGGATCGATATTTTACCTTCGCGCAAAAGCAATCTGCACGTTAACTTTTTAACAGATTTCTATTTAGGATATTCGCTTCCTATTAAAAGATATTAAAATTTTATTTAGAAAATTAACAATTCTTTCTTTTAAACTCACTATTTTTAGCCAAGGAATTTTGGAAAATTTTTCAATGATATGAAACAGGTAGAAAACGAGTAATATTCCTGTGAACCAAAAGCCACCCATGGCCACAGTGTTAAACCATGCTCCGCGACTACTATTGCTCTGACTCGTTACCGTAATGCATATGAAACCTAAAAGATTCAAGGCCTATAAAAACATAATATATTATTAATAATTAAAACATTCTTTATTCTTAAAAAAAAATTAAATTTTATATCATTAAAAAATTACATATGATATAGATCAATTTTTAAAAAATTTCAACAACGTTACATTAAAAACATATACATATATACACATATTTAAGTACATTAAATAAATAATAATCTTGTACTAAATTGAGTAATAATTTCGTTTACAAAATATTATTCTTCTACATATATATTTACATTCATCTTACAAAATCTTTTCTGTATTGTAATAAAAATACGTGAACATTTATTTTAAGAAGAAGAAGAAATCTATTTTAAGTTGACGACCCTTGTCGATTAATTAGCATGGCAATCTGGCAGAAACCTGAATCCATCCTTGAGTTTCATTAACATCGCTAATCTTATGCCCCATTCATACTGCTGTTCGCGAGCAATTCGCGAGAACAATATTTGACTGCAGTGTGGACGTTAGTGAACGTTCGTGTGTGATATATATAAATCAAAGCTGTGATCCATTGAACTAATTAGCATAAAACGCCAGAGTATTGAGTAGAAGACATCGACTTACCACCTGCGCGACTTTAAGCATTCCAGGTAATGTTTTTATGTAAGATGGGTCGAATCGAATACTTGGCTGTGTTGTAGTAGAAGTGGTCGTTACCGTCGTCGTTGTAGTATGTTGTGCTGGAAATCCTTGATCCATCGTAATAGGTCACTTTGAAAAAAATTTCACTGTAATATTACAAAATACTAAATATTGAATACAAGAAATAATATTACTAAAAGAAGAGGAACGAATTTTGTATTTAAATATTAAACTGAATTTTAAATAGGAAATATCAAATTTTAAGAAACAAAAAATAAATAATCGAAGATAGTAAAGATAATATAAAAATAGTAAAGATAGTAAAGATAGTATAAAAATACTAATACTTAAAAAAAAATAAAAAAATAAATAAATTAAAATTTTCTTAAATTGTAATTTTTTGAAATTTCGATATGAAATATTAAATTTTTAATAATTAAAATTTTAATAGTTAAAGATTTCTTATTGAAATTTCAGAAAGCTATAATTTAAAGGAGTTTTATTTTTTTTAGAAAAGAATAAGAAAATCTCATACGGAAAGTGTAAAGGCATTTGTTTGCGCACGTTTAATTAGCAAACCGCGATACGGTTAAACATAGTAGTTTCAATCTCGTTTTATCAGGACCGACCATAGATCGATTTTCACCATCTCAACAACCGTCGAATTAATCTGCTTAAAAATACCTCTCGTTTATTTACATAGTAGAAGCAACTGAAATATTTACAATTTATTTATTGCAAAATTTATTAATTAAAATGATAGGGATTGAAATACAAATATGAAACCTAACTAACATAACTAACCTAAATACGGCCAAATTTATTTTCCATGATGCTTTCCAAAATAATTTCATTTTCCATCTATTCAAAGTCTAAATTAAATGCATTAATTAAATTTTTACGTTTGTTATTATTCGTTTAATTTTATTCGTTTAATTTTATTATTATACATATTATTTCTATTTTCTAATAAATATTATTTTTCTTTTCATGCAGTGTTATTCGTTTGAATAATTTGTCAATTCGATGAAAAAAAGACCAATAAGATATTAAGTCTTTCAGAAGCCAATCTGATCAATTATAGGTACATAATAAATATTCAACTTCTTGAAATTAGCGAGAAAAGTCCGCGTAATCTCGACTTATCGCGTAGGACAAAAGGCGTAAACACGTTGCGTCGTAGATAAACGCGGACAATTGCGTTGAGATTAGTCCTGGATTCAAACCACTCAATAAAATTATGTCATATCCTGACGATATATTGAAAGAATTATTTAATGCTACACCGTGAAATCATCTCCACTGAAAATAGCGAATGACAGACTTTCTATCTTATGAACAATGCACGAGTAATACGTTAGAAAATGAATTTGTCTGCCTAATCTATTCGTGAATAAGTTGATTGCATATATGTTTGTGCACGTGGGCGGTGGATTTGATTGTGTGGCGTGATATCATGGTCGAAACTTCATATTTAAGAATTTAAGAATACATGAATACATACAGCGGATCACGAAATTATTGCGACACTTATAAAAACTTGTTATGAATATATTATATCTGATTATACAAAAGATTTTAAAAATTTTATTTTATATAATTAAACAATTATATAATATTTTATACAAAAATGGAACTTATATATCATTTTCAGATTGACTTCAAATTATATTAGTCACATTTCGTTGAAAGTGCCATTGAAACTTCAAAAAGTTTCGATAACGCGCATAATATATTTATCAAACTTTTCTAGTATGTGTTCAAATGCTTTCGTGAGCCACATAAAATAAAATTAAATTGAAATGAAAACAAAAGCTGAAACGACGCATAGTAAATATGTGGATATGTTATCACTTTGCTCCAAATGTGATTCATCCCAAATATCGTTAATTTTGAGACATCTGCAAAAATTAACTCTAAATGTAAAATATTTTTCAAGACAAAAGTATCATTGCTTTACCTAGTAAAATAGTACTATTTAACAAGAAGGATGTTGTAATTCAAAAATTGTTCAAATTCTCTTTTTATTAAAATACATCGACAATATTCTATTAAATACCTTCAAAGCCACGAATATGGCTGAATTATTAATAATTTTCTGCTCAAAACATTCTATTTCAAATTGATTTTATGAAAAACTTATTCGTCCTAGTTATGTCACTCTTGTAGCGAATCAATAATATGTTTTCACAAAACGACGATATTTTAAGGATTGCGAAAGTATGTAATTAGTTGTAACGTATTTATTTGAAAGACAGGTTCAAATTATAGTTTGAAATTAAGATAAACAAATACTTTCTCTAACAACAATAACTTTTGTTACTTTCATGTATTACCGAAAGTTAACAACGAAAAACGGCGAAAAAAGTCCTGAGTCTAGTAAGTAGTAGTTCTTGTCGCTCTATACGTGAATATGAAATAGCGGGAACGAGAGTTAGTTAGCATTCTTAATGTGTAATTAAAATATGGTTAACGTAACACTGTTTTGTTATTTCACTTTCACGACTCGTGTATACAGGTTTCTCCTACTTAGCTGATTTTTGTTTTACTTATTTACGTTTTACATAGTTCTCACGGCAGCGTACGATGTATGTCGAGACATTATTTCTATGTACATATATGTATGTATAGTGTGTAGTATACCTGATTTGACAGACTGATCTGTATACTCAATTATTTTCAAATCTTCCGTATTTAGTGCACTCAGTCTGGAACTTCCCTATCCTCGAAATAATCCAAAATAAAAATGTTGATCTGCTTTTCACCGCACCCGAATGCATGTATAAATAACAGAAGATATAACACTGGACACGTTTCGAAACAAACCACACTATTACAAATGGATCTATGAAACTTGGTATGTACGATCCGTACGATTCTTCTGCCCCACTTTATTGTTCACATATACAATTCCCTCTGATAGAAAAATGTATAACTATCTAATAAGTAGAAATTAATTCAATCGGTAAATAAACTTTATTATACAGATATTAACTTTATCTATTGTAGAAAATGTACATGTCGATAATACAAAATTTGACAAATAATTTGTAGTTAATATTAAAAGTTTAGTTATTAATTTACATAATCTTCTTCTTTATACATATACACAAAGATAAGTAATTTCATAATTAATGTAAACTTATAAAGAAAGTATTTCAATTGCTTATTAATGTAGAATACAGTATGTATATGTATAAAAGAATGTGATATCGATGCGTATGGTGAGTTTCTATGCAATATGAATACATATATAAATCATCTTTACATATATTCGTCACTTCCTTGTATTGATGCGTCACAAATCAAAGATTATTTCAAATGGAACTTTGTGTTTAAATCTGAGCTCAAGTAAGGTTAGCTGTATATAAACAATTACGACGATACAATTGCATAAACGATTTTAATACCGGGAGACTTAAACTTTTGTTCTCACGATATTTATAATATATCATGTGAAAATCTAATACATTCAATGATTATTAACAAAATTAAATAAAAGGTCTTACATGATTTGTTATAGAAATTTCTGTATAGTTGGTTATTTTACATTTAAATATAACAAGTTTGAGGTTATGTAAACAATACAACTTTGTTACCGCGTTGTTACTCGATTATTTACGAAAAAGATTTGTGATTTAGACCTATTCAATAGGAAGGAATGGTTTCTACTCGAGGGCCAAAATTTAAATTTTGTGATGGTGAAAAAGTCCTTTGTTATGAACCTGATCCTACGAAAGCAAAAGTATTATACGATTCCAAGGTATAGTATGAAAATACAAGACATTAAATACATAAAGTTTTTGTTATTTAATAACGTATAATTTTAGGTACTTGATGTTATAGTTAACAAAGATCAAAGAGGACGTAAAGCTGTTGAATATCTAATACATTTCCAGGTAGATATAAATACCTGTGTGAAATATTATCTTACTTCCATATTCATATTTTAAATGAAATTCTCATATAAAATAATAGGGTTGGAATTCTTCATGGGATCGTTGTGTGACAGAGGAATATGTATTAAAAGACACAGAAGAAAATCGTCAACTTCAACGAGATTTAGCACAGAAAGCACAATTGCAATTGTATGTATGAAATTACTTGTTGATGAAATAAATATTTACTTCACTTCTATGGAAAAATAATTTAATATAATAAAATTTGTTTTTATTTAATCGTATGTGAATAAAATGGCGAACAGAGGAGCATATCTATATCGAAGGGAGCGTAAGAAAAGAAGTCATAAATTATCCGAACGTTTGAATGAAACTGAAAATCAAGAACCAAGGCGAAGGGCAAGAAGTGGTGGTAGCAGAGCAACATCTGCAACAACTGGATCATCAGAAGATGGTAGTTCAGGACAACATGCCGATTATGATACAGAGGTATTATTTGTATATATATATATATATATATATATCCAAATATATGTAACAAATTTATTTATATTATATCTGACAGAAATATTTATCTTCATTGTTAAAGGAAGTCATTACTGAAGAAGATACAGAAAGTAGTTCAGATTATGTTGGTGAAACAAGCGATGATGAAGACAGTGGTGGAGGTAGTCAATCTGGTGCCAGTATAAAACCAGGAATTGATCTTGATATAGGCACTACTTTAAGAAGGATTTTGGACCAAGATTACGACTTGATAACTAATAAAAATAAGGTACTGTTTTCACACATTTTTAAAAATTACAATGTGACTACGATCAAGAAAGTGTAATCTAAAATTGGAAAGTAACAAAAAGTAACATGAATTTTAGCTAGCTGTTCTTCCTGCACAACCTACTGTTGCAAATATTTTAGAATCATGGGTTCAACACTTTACAACAACGCAATTAACAAACATTCCAGAAAAGCCGCAAAGGAACAAAGCGAATAATACGATAGAAAAAACAATTAACGAAATAAACATATGCAGAGAAGTTGCTGATGGATTACGTATATATTTCGATTTTACATTACACGATCTCCTTTTATATAGACAAGAACAAGAACAATATTGTAATTTAAAGTCTTCTTTCTTATATACTGAGCATCCAACTCTTGTGAAAGAAGAACCAATTGAGTAAGTTTTAATATTTTAATTTATTGGAAATTAAATCTCTTGTAATCTCTCATAATTGGATGTCTCGCGTATTTTATCATTTAAAATGTTTTAACTAATATTAGAAAAACAAAAAATATTTCTTGTGGAAACAGTTTAATTATCGCGGTTAATATAATTTTCAGAAACTCAGAGGTTTTAGTTAAAGAAGAATATGAAGATACCGAGTACGCTCATTTACCACCATTTCAAGAACACGATCAAGAAGTAGATACGTCGAAAGTGGTAGTAAACACTAAACGAAGATTAAGATCATATAGAGTGAGTTCTATCGATGAAAATAAACAATTGAGATCATACGAAGAAATTAAACAAGATACAGGAAATTTATCGAGGTGAGTCAAATTTTTGCGGAAATAAATCATTTTTGTATCACGTATATGATTACGAAATTGATGAGTTCTTTTTTTTTTAGTATTGCAAGTACAAGTTCTCGTTGTTCTAGCCCACGCGGTATAATGTTACGAATACCACCTGTTACATCTGCGCAAGTCAATGCTTTACTTCAACAATCGAACAAATGGAGATTAATGCCTGAATCAGCAAAACCCGAAGGTCCTCCAAATCCTTCCACGTACTATGGTGCCATTCACTTAACACGATTATTTGGTATGTAAAATAATTTTATCAAATATTTCTAAATAAAAAATAAAGTAAAAATAAATAATTTTTTTTAGTTAAGTTGCCAGACTTACTGCAATTAACAGACATACCACATAAAAAGCTGAAGGTTCTTCTGAAATACTTGGATATGTTTCTTAGGTGTATATATATATATTTATTTATTTTTTAAATATTCTTTGTTTTCTTCATATGACTAACAAAATTGTGTCTTTAATGTTATAGCCATTTAGAAATGCACAGAGAATGGTTCGGAGAACAATTTTATATGCAAATGGAAAGCCAATTAATGTCTCAAGCAAGTAATTCTTAACATAATAAGAATAAGCAGAATAATTTCATTATATTCATTTACAAATGCGATTGTGTATACATTATATGTGTATTACGTGAGATGTACAGCAAAGATGTATGTTTATGAATTCGGTATAAGTGATAAACTCTTTTGTATTAATTATCAAAATGCTTTCTTATATGCCTTCCATAATGAAATTTTAGCTTATAAATTCATTTATAATATTTACGTTAACAATACGAATAACAATCCACAGTTATGTCTATGAAATAAAAGACCATGTGAATTAGATGTTGTGGTAAAAGTGTAAATGAAATTTTGAAACTTATTAGGATAAAAAGTATATATTATAAAAGATTATATTTATAATTTTTTTTTAATAAAAATATTTTTGATAAAATATCAATGTGTGATGATGATTTAATATTCATATCACTAATGTTTGTATGCCAGTAATATTTATTAATATAGAGAATTAATTATTTATAAATAATTTAATTTCTACTAATAAATAATTTTAATTTAAACATAACCTATTTTCTCCTATTGATTTTGTACTGTAAAGAAATAAAATCGATATTCATTTTTAGTTAACAAATTTAATGAAAGTAGTATATAATTGTGAATATAATTATTACTTATATAATTCATGTATTATACAACTTGGTAAGTACATATACATTTTTCAATTATTATTTTTAAAAAGTACCTAATACACCAATATTATTCACATTTTTACATACGTATTTTCTCGTTATAGAAAACATTCAGTGTGCTCGTGCGCGCGTTATCTATAGTACTATAGTTATTCGAGGACCAGTTTTAAAAAAGAAAACAGTATGGAAAGCTTATTCCTATTTCTAACGATACAAGCTGTATCGTCTATTGCCACATTTAGAATATATTACATGATGTCAACAAATTTAATTTTATATTATTATTGCAACGATTTTCAATCGTTTCAATTTGTTACGCTTATTATTTGCAAACATCTAGTACGCAATATTTACATTGAAAAATTAGTTAAAAATTACATTTACACTTAATTAAGACAATTTATTATTTTCTTATGCAATAAGTAAATGGGACTTTTGTTAAGAATGTATATAAAATATATATTTTAAGAACATTTTTTAACACGTCGACTGCATGACTGCTGATCATCAGTGATCCATATTACTAAATTTTTTAGAATGATTAAAACATGATCAATTTCATGGATTAACAAATTTTCAACCATGTGAATGATTTCGATAATAAAAATATGTGCAAATATAATATAATGATATTTTACAAAAATTAAATGTTATAGTGCAGTACATTGTAACTCCCAAAGCAAAATATATGACAATTACGAAATGTACTGGCACATATCCTTATTTTCCGTTAAAAATGGTACTAAATGATAAGAAATTTATTATAATTTAATCTGATTAATTATAATAATATATGAGTGAAATAATAAATATAGTGGTGTACAAATATATTGTATAGCCACTTTATAAAATTTACGTGGCAGTCAACGTGTTAATTAATACTAAATTTCATCAAAAAGTTACTTCTTTCATCCTTTATATTGAAAATATTTTTCTTGTGGTTCTAAAGCAATTAAAACTATTTTAAAGCATATCACCTACATACAAATACCCTGCTGTGCACCACTTGAGCGCGATCGTTTTTCGATCTCGGTCAAACTCGTACGTTCTCGGAACCGTTTACATTTAACAGTGTTACTGATAGGTATCAGCTGTTCTAGTAAATAAAGGACAGTGTTTCGATATGGACATCGACGAGAGTGTCACACAGCAAAATCAGGAAAATACGAATGAAGATGCAATTAAATTGGAAGAGAGGAACAATCGTTTGTCCGAAAGCTCCGAAGGAAATGAAGATTGGTATTATATGCCGGATTCCATACTCTTGAATATTTTTCAATATCTAACGCCAAGGGAGTTGACAATCGCTGGAGAAGTATGCAAATCATGGCACAGAGTTTCGCGCGACGAATTTCTTTGGAAAGATCTGCTCTATCAGACATATGAAATAGATCCAGACATCGGCATTATGCCAGGTTAACTTTATTGTATATTTATAAATTATTCAACATAGCAATAAATACGATTTTCATAGGATTAAAAATAAAAACGTACGAATTATGCAGTATAATTGGAAATCATTCTTAATACTAATATTTATTTATATTCCTCTGTTTTCAATTTAATATATTAGGTATTTTGTAGGGAAAACATCTTGGTTAGGAGAATTTAAACGTTTAACGTATCATACACCACTCTTAGAAACGGAGGTACTTAAAGAACATTCTCACCAAGTCTTACATGTTAGCTTCTCGCATAATGGAAAAATGTTTGCCACTTGTTCAAAAGATGGATACATTTTTGTGAGTTATTTCTATTTTGTAATTATCTAATTCCTGTTTATGTTTTATGTTCAAAAACATAAAATCTGTTGTGTATTTTATCCTAGGTTTGGAAAAGTCAATATCCTGTTAGTATAAAGTACCTTCATGATATGAAAACATTTAGTTGGAAATATACGCAGTTTTCGCAATTTAATTCTTCCGATACTTTGTTACTTGTTTCTGGTGTACACTTTGGAACACCTCTGAGCACTTCGGGTGAAATAGCAGTATTTAGATTAGCACGTAAGGATATCAAATTAGTTATATTTTAAAGCTAATAACAAAGAAAATATATCATTAGTAATAATTTAATTTTGTTTCTTACAGCTGGCTTTGATCTTCAGTGTAGAGTAATAAATAAACCTTATGACATATTTGGAACATGGTACAGTGAACATTACCTTTTAAGTGGAAATTTATGCTGGTTGGCACATTTAGTTAGTACTAGTCTCCTATGGCTTAATAAGGCAAATCAAGAGACATCCAGTGAACATGTGCCTATTATGACACAACTGTTTAGGTATCATATATGACAAATAACATTTTATAGTATGAAAACGATCTTTTAACTATAAATATACACAAGTATTTTATATATTTTAGATTTTACAATGGCAATGCTTCATCAGTTCGAGCAATAATGGTAGCTAATTGTTTAACACCTGAACAAACTAAATCTAAAGAGCAAGAAAATCAGTCTTCATCTTCCAATGTTAAGGAAGAAAGGGGAAATCCACCAAGCCATAAAGATATTTCATCTACATCTTCTAGTGACAATTTAGAAGAAGAACCAGTTGTCCTTCGTCATGCATCATCCAGATTACAGTAAGCTAATTCAGCAAGATACATTTCTTATTTACATATTTCTTAATTTAAAGATATGTATCGAAAACAATTGATATGATTAACCAAAGCATGTACAAATAGATATAGTACATTGGAAGGTGGATTTATGAATTGGAAGAAACTTGGTGATGGTTTTGAATATGCTAATCCTATACAATATAATCAGGAATATAGACAAGTAGAAATGGAGAAAAGAGCACAGGAAAATGATAAAGAAAGCGACAATTCTCAATGGGATGAAGAGAATGAATCTGGAGGTAAGTGAAACTTATTGCAAATTAATTATAGTAATATTTTTATATATAAATTTAAGTATATTTTACGGATAGAATCGTCTAATACGGAAGAAGGTGATAATGACGAGTTATCAAATAATTGTGAAAAATATCTTATTTTTACAACTGGATCCAAAACTTACACACCGCATCAAGTGGGTTTCAAGAGAATAAAAAATTTAAAGTTTCCTACACGATTAGATCCAGGACCGTCATTACGTGAAAGAATAGCACAAAGAGAAAGAGAACGAGAAAGACAGAATTCTTACGCATTTTTTACCAATTGGTTGAATTATGAATCTGTAGCTGATCAATTTGATAAAGTAGATCACTTAATTGATTTACATGGACACATTATAGGAATGGGACTTTCTCCAGATCATAGGTTGGTCATTTATACTATAAATATAAATTTATATGTATTTTTATTTTTTATTATAAATAACGTATTACGTATGTCTGTCATTAGATATTTGTATGTAAATACAAGACCATGGCCACGAGGTTATGTTATTACAAATCCACTACAACCTCCTCCAATAGCTCAAGAAATTGATATACACGTAATTGATTTAGTAACATTAAAACAAGTTGGTACCATGCTAAGAGCTCATAAGGCATATACACCAAACAATGAATGTTTCTTTATTTTTCTTGATGTGTGCAATGAATATGTGGCAAGGTAAATTTATTAAAATATTTTATTTCAATGTTTATTCCGTTTGAGTTTAATCTGTTCACTCTAAATTATAATTATTAGCGGTGCTGAAGATAAACATGGCTATCTTTGGGACAGACATTATGGAGTATGTTTAGCCAAGTTTCCTCATTCTGATGTTGTTAATTCTGTTGCTTTCAATCCACGTGATCCTGAAATGTTAGTTACAACTAGTGATGACTATACTGTTAAAGTGTGGCGTAGTCGAGCTGTAGTTCGTTCACTGGGACTAAACGAAGATTCTTTTCGTAGAGGTATGGAAGTACGTAATAGGCGAAAGTTTCGAAAAAGTAGTTGTAACGTCGATTGACTAAAGACTATTAAGTTCCCAATTTAAATTTCTGTTTAAAGTTTTAAAAGATACATCAAATTACATTACTTCCATCTTTTATTTCAATTTGTAATATATTAATATCTCTATATGAATTTACAAATTCTATTTTCAATGAAATTAGGATAAAGAACATAAATGGTTACATATTTACAAATATGATCTATAGATATTTACATATTGTTTTAACAATTAAGCTATACAATATAAAATATTGCACATATTTTATTTATAGGACATTACATATTTTTAATAACTGA
Source organism: Bombus confusus (assembly GCA_014737475.1). Lineage (NCBI taxonomy): Eukaryota > Metazoa > Arthropoda > Insecta > Hymenoptera > Apidae > Bombus > Bombus confusus. Next base: position 962,120 of record JACXIV010000041.1, read on the forward strand.
AGAAAGATCTTTTTCTCTTTTACAATGGCGTTTATTGAAATTGGAATATTTATAATTTGTTTTATAAGAAAGTCGAAAGCTGCTAGGTATCGCAGAGTTGATCTGTTTATGTGATTTTACTGTTTTTCATTTTACTATCAGACTCTGTATGTACTTAAGGATAAATTACCTTCAGAGATAGGTTGTATATTTTTAAACATTTATGAAGTATGAGAGTAAGACTCTTCTAAACTTTCATGACATACTTTAATTGACAATATTTCGTGTTTAAATAATTTTCTGACTGATATTTTTAAATTAGTTTAGAATAAGTTTGATGGTACACAAGTGTTTAATAAGTATAATTAGCAATTGCTAACACTGTTTTCACTTAAGAAATAACAAAAAATTAAAATGTTACAACAGTTTCATGTCTATAAAAAAAAAAAACAAAAAATGAAAAATTTTTAATTGTTTTATATACATATGTACAAACAGTGTATCATCAGAACTGTACAAACAACTATTTATAATTAATATATTCTCAGCGAGGAATTTACTTTAAATTAGAATAAAATCTACATTCTAATACACATTATGATGTAATATAAAACTATTCAAAATGAAGGTACTTCAATCACAAAGAAATACATATAGGCAAATATTATTATAGCAAAAAAATAATTTAAAAGTATCATTTCCTATCATAAATATTTAACATATATGTATATCTATTCAATTACTATATTAGAACAAGAGATATATGTGTAATAGGTATACAATATATAATCAAAAATTATTCAAGAAACGTTGAAATTTGTATTAAACGTTATAATTATTTAACATATATGTATATCTGTCCAATTATTATGTTAGAACAAGAGATACATGTGTAATAGGTATACAATATATAATCAGATACTATTCAAGAATTGTTGAAATTTATATTAATCGTTATAATTATTTCGTTAAGAATTTTAAATCTATTAATAAACTTTTACAATACTTTCAATAATATTTTTGCAATTCATGTCTAAATTACTTTACAACTATTGAGGAGCTACAAAATGGTATGTATGCTCTAAATTATGTAATATAAGAATTATAGTTAATTCTACTATGTTCAACTAAATAATGTATATATTGTTGCTTTTGAGTTATTTAGTGGCCACTATCATTGATAAATTCATTTTCAATCATATGCTACATAAACATTAAATCATGTAACTGCAATTAACCATGCTATTAATAAAAGTTTATATTTTCCTTTTCTCTCTTTTCAATGATATGCCTTACCAATGCTGTTATTATTAAGAATATAAATAAGTATTGCAAGTGTAACTTACAATATTTATTTAAAAATATCAACATTAGTAATACGGATAATAATATAATTATATTTAGAACTGATATTTCCTTGATATTTTGAATGTCCTATAAAATATAGAACTATATATTAATATATGTATTATTATATATTTGACACCATATGAAATTGTATTCAAAATCACCTAATTTTCCATTCTATGCAAAGTTGATTCAAAAAGTATGTCTTTCCATTTAAAGAAATTATTTATGTCATCAACATATTTATGTAGATGCATTTACTACTGATTCTGCAAAAAAAATGCATAATAATTTATAAACAATTTTCCTATATTATACAATTTACATGATTTTCTTTATAATCTTACTTGATAAAATTACCTGGAGTAGGAGATACTTCTTCAGATGTTTCTGCATTATGGCGTAGAATCTTTTTGTGGGCATCTTTATGTCCATGACAATGTTCGCATTCATCATCACTATCTTCAGAACTACTTTCACCAAAATTTCTTGGCTTTTCATAGATACAACAACCTACAATATTATATATATTATACGTTTATACATGAATATAATTATGTTAAGAATATTGTGTTAAATTCCAGATAACACAAAATTTCACATTTAGATTTCTTTTTATTCATATGTTCATTATCCACTGTGCCTTGAGTCCATTGAACTTTCTTATTTGATCGTGGCTTTCTAAGACATAATCGAACAGTTGGTACATCCTGAAACAGAACAGAAACAAATAAAATATCTTTTATTTTCTACATTTATATATATACATATTGGTAAGAAGTGTAATTGTAATAAATGTTTATTTATAAATATATTTTAGAAGATTTATTTTAACTTGAATACATTAATTTTATAATAAACATTAAGTAGTTATATTAAAATTATATAATTATATTATTTTATAGAAGTTTTTTTTTCAAACATTTCTTCATTGCACAATCTTGGCTTTTTTTAAGCTCTGTATTTTATCATCAGTATAATTTAAAATATTTTTTAATATTTCAGTAGTATGTTGGCCCATCATAGGAGGAGCAGTTCGAACTTTATTCGTGGCATAACTATATGTTACAGCAGGACCAACAATTTTAATTTTCTTTCCTATAGGATGTTCAATTTCTTGCACCAATTTTATATGTTTTATATGAGGATCTTCAAAAACCTATAAAATTCTTTTGTATAAAGATTATTTTCAAGTTATTTTAGCACAACATTTATGATTTTATACCTGTTTTATTGTATTTATTGGACCATAAGGGAATAAAGCACCTTTAAAAACAGTTTCCCATTCTTTATTAGTTTTTGTTTTAAATTTTTCTCTAAGAATAGATAATAATTCATTTCTATTTTTCACTCTAGCTTTGTTATCTTTATACTTATCTGTTTCAGACAATTCTAATAATTGCATTCTTTTAAGTAAATCTAAGAACTGTGCATCACTGCCTGTTCCTACAGTCATATAACCATCCTTTGTATGAAAAGCTTCATAAGGTACAATACTTTCATGTTCTGAACCCCAACGTCCTGCTTCTTTACCAGTATTTAAATAATTTGATCCAATATTGATTAAACTAGCAACTTGTGTTGATAATAAATTACATTGAATCCACTGTCCTTTATTGGTTTTCATTCTCTGATATAATGCTGCTAGGATTGCACCATGGGCATATAAACCTGTTGCTAAATCAGTTACTGCTACTCCAACTTTACAAGGTGGTCCATCTTTTGGACCTGTTATATGTAACAAACCTCCTATAGAAGCAGCAATCACATCGTATCCTGGTTTATTTGCATAAGGTCCTTCATATCCATAACCAGTCAAAGAACAATATATAAGATGAGGAGCTACTTTGGAGATATCTTCGTACCCTAAGCCCATATTTTTTAATTTCCCTGGGACATAATTTTCCACTAATATATCAGATTTTTTTGCCAATTCATAAATTACATCTCTACCTTCTTTGAGATCAATACATATACTTTTTTTGTTTCTATTAACACAAAGAAAATAAGTTGCTTCTTCAGTTCCTTGTATAAATGGTGGACCCCATTTTCTTGCTTCATCTCCGCTACCTGGTTTTTCAATTTTTAAGATTTCAGCACCAAGATCACCAAGAATCATGGTACAATATGGTCCAGCAATAATTCGAGTCAAATCCAACACACGAATTCCAGATAAGGGTGATTTATTATCTACAATACTTGTACATATATACCTTTGATTCTTGATGTTATATAAATTCATTAAATGCTTTGTTTTTATCCATTTCAACATGAAAGCAGACATTGTGTACTTTTTATAAATAGTAATTGATTTTGCAAAGAATTTTTATTATTCACTACTATGAATATATATACAATTTCACTGAACTATTAACTAAGATCACTAAAAAATTGAACTGTGTGGTATTGCTAACATAACACTCTTACATATATTGCACTGATAACACTTAACACTTGTTCTGTATCTGATATGCCGTATATATATGACAAATTATCTTTTTTAGATTCAAACAATTCTTATGACATTGAATTCATTATTAGACTGAAATAATGACGTAGGTATTCATAATAAAACTAAGCATACCTGAGATGCAGAATCTGTGACATCTGTTTCTAAAACAGTTTCTGTTTGTATTTGAGTAGCTGTTTGCTCAGATGTTACTGATCTCTCCATTTGGGATGTATTTTGTACGAAATTGCACAGAGAGAAATATAATTTAACGTGATTCAATATTGCGGTTACTTTGTATCATCATTCATAATCTAACAAAAACGACGCCATGTTTAAAACTACTACAGTGTTGTTTACTATTTCTATTTATAATATATATTTAAAAATAACAAAATTTTCTTCATTCGCATATCATAAATAACATGATTTGCACATATGTTTTTGTGCTATATTTTACTCATATTTATTCATTCATAATTATAATTAAAAATATGTATTAAAAATAATCTTGAACATCATACATTAAATTCGGAAATAACAGAACAATTTACTACAATAAAGTACCTTTAAAGATAATAGAGCCTTTGATATGCGTTATAAATATCAATGTATATTCGTACAATATATTTGAATTATTCTGCAAATAAATATCTCGTAATACTTGTAACTATCATCCGTAGAGATGAACAATTTTGCTAAACTGCCGTAAAGCGAATGTATGTGTTGTCGATGCACTTGTACGATTTCATATAAATACTTGAGGTCTAATGCCCAATTTTACAGAAAAATACATTTCGAAGTCAATATCGACAATTAAGGTTTCTTCGGTTAATGTAGTATCTTTTAAGACACTATGAATATGGAGGTAAAACTTGATTTCTCAAATTATAAATAGGTTATACTATTACAATTGAGTCTAATTAAATAATTTGAAGTATATGTATGTTAGTAATTTAATAATCACAATTTTATTTATTTTTAGCCAGTTACCAAAGTTCCTTTGCCATTAGAACCCATAAAATCAAATCATGTGGAAGATAGAAGATTGTGGGTGGGCAATTTAGATTTAAGGATTAATGAGTAAGTATTTACTCAGATTAATCAAACCATACTTTCTTAACATGATAGTTTTATTATTTGAAAGTAACATAATTTTTTTGTGTGATGAAAATATCTGAAAAAACTAACTCTTTATCTGTTAACTGGTACCAACTCCTAAAACTTATCCAAAGACATGGAACGATCGAAAAGTTCGACCTCTTGTTTCATCGATCAGGTCCACAAGCTGGTCAACCTAGAGGTTATGCATTTGTTACGTACAAAACTATTCAAGATGCTAAAGCAGCCAAAGATGCTTTACATAATTTAAAAGTAGGATCAAAAAACATTATTGTGAGATGGGCACACAGTGTGACAGAGGTAATTATTAAAATAGTGCTATTGAAATATTGATCTTTACAAGTTTCTTGCTAAAAAAGATACTAAAATCTTTAAACATATTAAGTGTACATCAATAAATTAATATTGTATTGTAAACTGAATATTACAATACTAACAGTATTTCTTTTTTTGAAGTCTGATATGGATAAGCCAAAACCAAAAATAGATATACCTGCTTTAGCTGGAGCTAAGAAAGAAGATAAGAGAATTAGGTAAGTTTAAATTTATAAATATATTAAGATGAAAGTACATTTTAATGTCTAGTATTAAATGTTACTATAATTTTTTTAATAGTCGTGAAACAGCAATTCAAGCTATAGAAGCAAAATTGAAACTGATGAAAGAATCGGAAGAAGAGTTTGAATTGAATAAGCCTTTAAATGGATCACCTGTAATACAATTATATCAAAAGCCAGAAAATCCAAAACCGTCCACGTCAACTCGTTATCATAATCGAAGCAGTCATTATCACAATAATAAGCCATATAATCGTCATAAACCAAGAAGATAATTTAAATTATTTTTTCATTTATAGTGTTATAATTAAAGATAATCAATTCAGTTTTATTAATCAACATTTGTTCCATGACTGCGTATAGTTGGCATATTTATATTATTTATAATTTCTCTTTAAGTAATGTGTCTGTATTAAGTCAATTTTTATTATTATTATTATTATTTTTATTTATTATTACTTAATCCGTACCTTTCGGTTTTACATCTGGTTTGACATATATCAATCTTTGGCGTTATCTCCTTATTATCTCTACTCTTATATCTAACTAGTCTCTTTTCTATTTCTATCTCTCTATATAACTACCTCTTTTCTTATATAATCTATTATAATTTTTTTTATTATAAAGTCTTATATTTTTTAGTTAATCTTTTTTAATCTCTTTTTCTACTATCAACATGATTCCTACAGTAACGCGATTGCACATTAGATACAGAAGTATCTTAATTCACTAACAATGTAATGCTTAATATGTACATCAATGTACACGTATTTTCATAATCTATAATATCTTTTTATATAATAAACAAATATATACTTTAAATACATATTTTATTGTAATGCAAAAAAGATCATTTTTTATTTAATATTAAGTAACTAGAAATAAAAAGCTATTAGTAACAAAATTTAAATAAACATGATACTAAATGTTTCTTTTTTGCTATAGTAAGTTTTATTTTAACTATAATGCAGTCATTAAAGCAAAATTATATTTCCTCCTTATTTTGCTTTCTTATATATTTTCCACGCATGTGATATGGCAGAGGTACTATAGCAGGACATGGTACTTGACCAGGTATTACACATATACAGCTTCTAGGACAGCCGACGCCAAAATTAGCAGGATTATCTTTCTTTCCTTTCGATATACTTTCTTCCTGCTGAACTTTCAGTGATTTACCAACTACATTTTGAAGATGATGTAATATATCTTCTTTAGATTTGCCATCTACATCGATTAACATAGTGTTTCCATTCTCTGTACAAAATTAAGAAAAGATAATTTTTTAAATCTAATATTTTTAAAAATATAAAATGTTTATTAATATCTATAAATTTTTTAATGTTAGAATAAAAATTCACCTAAAAATGTACGCTACAAAAAAACTATTAAATTATTATTTTTATTATTATTTATTTTTCAAATAATTTCAATTAAAACCATATATGTATATATATATATATAAGTATATAAGTAAGTATTTAACACATAATAACATACCATAATAACATTTTATAAAAGGCGTTGGTGTCATATTTTTAAAAGTGATAATTTGCACATTTGGATTTTTATATTGAAGTTGTGATAAATGCCAAAATACAAATTGCCTAAATATAAATCAGACTTGTGATAAATATTTTAGCTATTTTCCAAGTAGTTTTATGAAAATAATTTAAGACTTACCTAGCGCCACTATGATGTTTTCCATGTGTATTATAATTAACAGAAAATATTTGTATTTCATCTTTTAAAATTAATTTGCCAGAATTTAAATAGTTTAATGTTCTTCGTATAGGTGCTCTACCAATCATAAACGGCATTTTTATTATCTTTATTAATTAAACAACGTGTAAAACAATAACTCAATCCTTTATTGCCTCTCCTTTATATGCATATACATTAAATATGACCTAAAATAAAATAGTTTTAGATATAATTATTGTATTACTATTTTACATTTCATTTAAGTAAGAAATATGAAATAGTTTAAATATACAATTAATAAATATTTTTAATAAGAAAAGTATTTTTGATTTACGCTTACCGCCCCGTAACAAAGGTTGATAATGTTTACTCTTCTACTATAATAATATTTTATAACTCCATCTTCAAATCATGTATATGAATATTACGGTGATAAAATCTCAAAGATTTTTTGGTTATGTATCTTTATTTGTGTGTCTTATCCATAGCCTTATCATTCATTGGTATGTATACTATGTTTATGTGGTTGTGGATGATTTGACCGTTAATGCAGTCAAAGAACTGAAGTTACGGTTGTGATGCAATTTGGTGCCGGTACGACTCGCATATGTTGCAAATATATTTTCCTTTCTCTTTTGAAATACCTTATCTCCAGTTTTTGCAAAGCCCGCTGCTTTGGTATAAACTTCCGTATTTAGTCTCGAGTAAGTTTACAGATTGTGTCCCCTGTTTATATTTCATAATCTTATAATATTACGATATTAATACAAATTTTAGTTTTTTAATATTTATTACTTAAATATTTTGCTTTATTTAAATAAACAATATAAACTGTTTCCATATGTTCAAATTACTTTATGAGTATTATATATTATTTAATTTTAGAAGTAGGAGTGAAGAAATAGAAATAAAGAAGTGGAAGAGAATAGATCAGTATGACTACAATGATGACTGCTAAGCAAATTCGCCAAGCTTATATTGATTTTTTTAAAAGTAAGAATCACGAATACGTGCATTCCAGTTCTACAATACCACATGATGATCCTACATTATTATTTACAAATGCTGGAATGAATCAGGTATAATATATTTAATAAAGATATTATTATCTCCAGTTATTAAAATATATCTTTCATTCATTTGTTTATTTTGATCATTTTTAGTTTAAACCAATATTTCTGGGAACAGTGGATCCTAATAGTGATATGGCAAAATTAATGAGAGCTGTTAACAGTCAAAAATGTATTAGAGCTGGAGGAAAACATAATGATCTAGATGATGTTGGGAAAGATGTTTATCATCATACATTTTTCGAAATGATGGGTAACTGGTCTTTTGGAGATTATTTCAAAGTAATACACTAATTATGTAATGTATGATTTATTGAAAAATTGTTATTGTAATTTCTATATATATGATTGATTCTTTAGAAAGAGATTTGTACTTGGGCTTGGGAATTTCTAACTGTTAAGTTAAAGTTATCAGCAGATCGACTGTATGTAACTTATTTTGGAGGCGATGAAAAAAATAATTTAAAATCTGATGAAGAATGCAGACAGATCTGGCTTTCTTTAGGGTAATTAGATATTTATTATATTTAGTTCTTAATATTTAGTAGTAGTATTATTATATTTAGTTTTTATTGTATCAATTATTACTAGCATAACTTTTATAAAAGGACATTATAAACACTTATTTTACTTTCTTAGTGTATCTCCTAGTCATGTATTACCAGGAAATATGAAAGATAATTTTTGGGAAATGGGAGAAACAGGCCCATGTGGACCTTGTAGTGAAATCCATTATGATCGTATTGGCAACAGGGAAGCAGCTGATTTAGTAAATCAAGATGATCCAGATGTTTTGGAGATTTGGAATCTTGTATTTATACAATTTAATAGGTAAGTAACTTATAATAATAATAAAAGTAAGCTTTATTTCTCTAATGTTGTATATTATTTTAGAGAAACTGGTGGAAGTTTGAAACTGTTACCAAAAAAACACATTGATTGTGGTCTAGGTTTAGAAAGATTAGTGTCAGTTATACAAAATAAAAGAGCAAATTATGATACAGATTTATTTGTACCACTTTTTGATGCAATACAAGAAGGTACAGGAGCACCACCTTATCAAGGAAGGGTAGGCATGGAAGATGAAGATGGAATAGATATGGCATATAGAGTTTTGGCTGATCATGCAAGAACTATTACAATTGCTCTTGCAGATGGAGGTGTACCTGATAATACTGGTAGAGGGTGTGTTTTATTAAATTTATGTATCCATGTTTTTTTAAATTACGTATTTTGATCATATTCCATCATATCAATTGTATTATTAATAAAACTTTAGATATGTGCTAAGAAGAATTTTGAGGCGTGCTGTACGTTATGCAACTGAGAAATTGAATGCTAAACCTGGTTTTTTTGGGTCACTGGTGAATGTTGTGGTAGATCTTCTTGGTAAGTAGCTTAAGTTTGATTTTTAAATTTTTTATATTATTTATCATATATTTTATATTAAAGATTATGTTTTTATGGGAATATAGGTGACATCTTTCCAGAAGTGAGAAAAGACCCGCAGTATATAATTGATATTATTAATGAAGAAGAAATTCAATTTCTCAAGACTTTATCACGTGGTCGTAATTTATTAAATCGTACTATAGCAAAATTAGAATCATCAAATGTTCTCCCAGGTGATGTTGCATGGCGTCTATACGACACATATGGTTTTCCGGTTGATTTAACACAACTTATGGCTGAAGAGAAAGGATTAAAAGTAGATATAATTGGCTATGAAGAAGCAAAGAAGCAAGCTCAGGTACTAGATATGTCAAGTACTTTGCAGCAATAATTCAGAATATATTATTGGTAAAATAATTATAATTATTTAATTTATCTCAGCTTATTTCCCAAAGTAAAAGTGGTGGAGTAGATGATCAAATTAACTTAGATGTTCATGCAATTACTGAATTACGAAATAAAGGAATTAAACCAACAAACGACTTGCCGAAATATAATTACAACGTTGTAAATAATAAATTATATGAAGAATATGAATTTGTTCCATGTACTAGTACTGTTATTGCTATTAGACGTGCAAAGACTTTCGTCGATGAAGTATCGTCAGGGGAAGAAGTCGGGATTTTATTAGATCAAACTAGCTTCTATGCAGAGCAAGGTGGACAAATATACGATGAAGGATTTTTAGTGAAGATCGATGATGATGTAAATAAATACCGTACTTAAATTTACATGTATTTACGCATAATTATTAAAGATAACTATCTTCATCTTTCAAGGATACCGAAGTTCGTATAAAAAATGTTCAAGTTAGAGGTGGTTACGTTTTACACATTGGAACTGTAGGTCAAGGAAAATTGAAAAAAGGCGATAAAGTTTTTTTGAACATAGATACTACACGAAGGAGACTTATAATGAGCAATCATACTGCAACTCATGCTCTTAATCACGTTCTTCGCGAAGTGTTAGGCGCAGAAGTTGATCAGAAGGGCTCTTTAGTTGCACCTGACCGTCTTCGCTTTGATTTTGCAAATAAAGGTTTGTCAAAAAATAGTAATAAAGACCACACAGAATGTAAAATACATATTAAAATGCTTAAAAAAATCTATACATATATTCTAAACATCTCTCTTTATAGGAGCAATGACTGCAGAACAAGTAAGAAAGGTAGAAGAAATTACGAGCAATATGATAAAAGGAAAGAAGAAGATTTATGCTAAAGAAAGTAATTTAGCACTAGCAAAAACTATTCAAGGATTACGTGCTATGTTTGAAGAAACATATCCTGATCCTGTGAGAGTTGTTAGTATAGGTATACCAGTTGAGGACTTAGAAAAAGATCCTTTAAGTAGTGCTGCATTACGAACTAGCGTAGAATTTTGTGGTGGAACGTAAATATTTTTAATATTTTCAATAATGGACAATAAAGGTTGTAAACATTTTTTAATTATATAGTTTTAATTGTTCTTAGGCATTTACATTGTACAGAACATATTGGAGATTTTGTTATAGCCAGTGAAGAGGCTATTGCTAAAGGTATTAGGCGTATAGTAGCTCTAACAGGTCCTGAAGCAACAAAAGCTCAGAAGAAAGCATCTATATTACAAAATCATTTAGATCAACTTCAAGCAACTATAGTAGCTGATAAAAGTGGTGTAAATATAAAAGAACACATAAAAGAAATAGTTGAATTAACAGATAATGTTTCACATGCTACTATTTCAAGTTGGAAAAAGGTACATTTTATACATGCACATACATTTTTATATAGTTCATTTTGTAACCATAATAAACGTGTTTATTTAAACATAGGATAAAATGCGTAAAATGTTAAAAGATTTAAGAAAGGCACTCGACGATAAAGAGCGTGTAGCTAAAATCGCAATAGCCAATGCAGTAGTAGATACCATTCAAGAAATAATTCAACAAAATATTGGATGTTTAGTATTAGTTGAAGTATTACAAGCATATAGTAACACAAAAGCTTTAGATTCAGCTCTTAAAAAAGTAAAAGCTGTATCTCCAGAGACAAGTGCATTACTTATAAGTATCGACCCCGATGCCAAAAAAATTTTTGCCCTTAGCGCAGTATCTAAGGTAAGGTCCGATACATGTAGCCAAATAAGTTAGTTAATATAAAAATAATACTTTTATTGTTTTATAAAATACAATAGTCTGCTATAAATAAAGGATTAAAAGCAAATGAATGGATTCAAGAAATTGCTCCACTTATGGAAGGGAAAGGTGGTGGAAAATCTGAATCTGCTCAAGCTTCGGGTACGAATATATCATGCGTAACTAAGTTGGTACACACTGCTAAAAATTTTGCTAATTCAAAGCTTGGAATAGCAGGTAAGATCTAATTTACTATACATCAACATTAATATGTCATATACACTGAAACTATCTGAACTTAAAACATGTTTTCAGAAGATATTGTAAATGAAAATCATGATCAACTGAAAAGAAGCGAAAAATCTGTATGTTCTAAAACTTTAAAAAAGAAATTGGTACTTTCCAGTGATATTGGAAGTATTAAATATTATCGTACTCAAATAGTCGCTAAATATAGCGATATAGAATTAATTACATCACAACATAAAAATGATGACACATCCAAATGTATTAAGCTAGAAGGAAATGGTGTTGTGTTGTCTGATAGCAATGCGATTGCGTTTTATTTATCCAGTGATCAATTAAGATGTTCGAGCAATGCTTTTACATTCAGTGAAGTTTTACAATGGTTAAGTTATACAGATAATCACATTTTGCCAGCAGTACTTGGATGGATTGTGCCATGTTTTTCAAAAAATGTTCCAAATAATGTGAAAACAAATATTAAAACATCTAAAGAAGATGTTCTATCTTCTTTGAAGAAACTAAACAATATACTATTGACAAAAACATATTTAGTGGGAGAGCGAATTAGTCTTGCAGATATTGCTGTTTTCACTGCCTTAATGCCATTGTACGAACATGTATTAGATCCAGCATCTAGAAAGCAGTATACAAATCTAAATAGATGGTTTTTCACTATCTTAAATCAGTCGGAAGTAGCTAGTATGATAAAAAACTTTAAGATTTGTGAAAAATCTGTTAATTGATATTAAATATTGTTTTTGAAACAAATGGTTTTTATAAATGCTTTTTATTAACAAATTATTATAAATATATAATATAATTAATCAAAATCTTCTTTGTATTACAATACATTTTCCTTCTTGCTCTCTTCACCTTCCTTGTCATATAGTATTCTTATTTCTCTTAATAGAGTGGATATATTTGTACCAATTTTAGCAGAAATTGGAATAATTGGTAAATTAATTTTTTGTTTGAGTATTTCCAACTTTTCCTATAATTATATAGTTAGCTATATTATGGTAATATTCACTTTTTAAATAATATTAATTAGAGAAAACGATATCTGACCATTGCTCCTGGTAAATCTATCTTATTTGCTGCAATAAGATGTAATCGTTTATTTAGTTGTACATTAAATTCTGAGATTTCATATTTTAAAATTTCAAAATCTCTCCATGGTTCATCAGAGGCAACATCGAGAATAAATAATAAAACCTTACAACGTTCTGCATGTTTAAGAAATTGTATGCCAAGACCTTTATTTTTATGAGAGTCAGGTATAAGACCTGGTAAATCAGCCACTTGGGAATTAACAAATTTATTATTAAAAGAATAATACGAATGAAATATTGATTAATTGATTACATTATGTTACCAACCTGTAACTTGCTCATAATCATCATACAATATGATTCCTAAATGAGGTTTTAATGTTGTAAATGGATACGCTGCAACTTTTGGTCTAGCTCTAGATATTGCCCTTAGTAATGTACTTTTACCTGCATTTGGAAATCCAATCTAATACAAACATTTGAATTGTTGCTAGCTTTTAATTAAATTTTAAGAGATCAATCAGAATATTAATATAGCTTTTACTTACTAATCCTACGTGTGCCATACTACTTATTTCTAACACATACTGTAAATCTTCTCCATCTGCACCATATTCACTTATACGTGGAGATTGTTGTACATCTGATTTAAAAAATGCATTCCCATGACCACCAGCACCACCTCGTGCAGCAATAAACATCATTCCTTCTTGACTTAAGTCAGCTATTATGCTTCCTTTCATATTGCGTATTATGGTACCTATAGGAACAGGTACTACAGTATGCCTGGCATTTTTTCCAAAACAGCTTTTATTATATCCTTTTTCTCCATCTTCAGCTTTCAGAACAGAATTTATATGTGAAAGATCTCTTACATACAATGATGTCTGTAACATTTGAAGTATACATATTTCAAATATCATCAATTCTACTTATCTTTAATTTGTTTTAAAAAATTATTCAATTTTTACCTCAAAAATTATATGACCACCATGTCCACCATCTCCACCATCTGGCCCAGCATTCTCATTTGACCATAATTGTAAAAATGATATTTCTCCATCTCCACCTTTTCCTCCAATTGTTCTTACCTAAATATTGATGTAGGTAAACATTCGTAAATATTAAACACAAATTAAAGAAAAATTATTTAACTTCATACTTGCTTCAAATCAAGGATACTTCTATCTGCATCATTCTTTGCTCTTGGTTTTATACTACGTAATGGTTTGGGAACATTCTTTTGTTCTATAAATTCTTTAAAAGTACAAAATGATTTAAATATGCTTTTATTTACATCTTTACGTTCTTTAATATTTATTGCAATGGTATATAAAATGCTTCGTTTCCAACAATTTTTATGTAAAATTAGATTCCTTATTTGATGAATGCAATGCATCTGAAAATAAAATCACAATATCATTTTAAATGTAAATAAATAGCAATTTATTAAATTATGTATTACATTGATTTGTACTTTTTATACATGTACATTATACATATGTAATAACATTATCTTCCAACCACAACATTTAAATTATTTTCCAAAATATTTGTTATTAAATTTTGGTGTATATTAATAACTCTTTCTCTATATAAAGGTAAATGGCTAGATTTATAACTTATTCTATAAGTTCTTTTTTCTACTTTTCCTTCTGATTCATATATTTTTAAGAAATTAACATCATTTATAATATGTCCTGCATGATTATATAACAAAACATAAAATTTAATTGGATTAAATTCTTTCTTAACACCAAAAGTTATATCAAATGCATATATACGAGTATCTATATTAGTTGCATTTATATGCGATATGTTTGCAATTTGACTTATATCTTTCCATGAAAAATTATTACTATTGCATTCTAGAATGTTTATTTTCTTTTTAGGTGCAATGTTCTTAGCATTTGGTGGTTTAGATTTTATAAATATGTGAGTTAAAGCTCCAACAGAATGAAATTGTTTGTCCAAACTGCGATATCCAGTTACTATATAACTTTGAAAAGATGACCATACAAATGGTTCAATTGCTGTCAGTACAAAATTTCCATGAGCTGCCATTTCTATGATTTTCCATGAATCATCCCAACGTCTTGGTGGGTTGTCAATAGATGTACCACCCTGACCATTGCATAAAGTAACTAATACTTGACCATTGCTTTTTAATATTTCTGATGCACTTATAAAGAATTGTCTTAATAACTCCCTATTTTTTTCTATTCGCATTTTACCACCAACATGAGGAAAGTTAAAAATAATTTTGTTAAATAATTTTGTTTTTAATATTGGATACTCTTTTAAATTTGTTGCATCAACACCTAATAATACATGAACTCCTGAAAAGAAAATCATAGAATTTTTATATATAATTAATTATATTAAAGAATACAAAGAAAAAATATTAAGCTTTTCCAAACAATACCAACCATTTCTTTTTAAATATTCTATGTTTTTCTTTCCAAGTTCTTGATCAATATTAGCTTCGTAACATGTTGCAGTAATATCAATTTTTAAATTGAGATGGAACAGTGCAACAGAAAATGAAAAATTGCCTTCTCCAACTAGGAGTATACAATCATTTTCATTGAACAAAGTAACTTTCATGATTTTGGTAAATCAAGATAATAAAATTATTATATTGTATAATCACTATCAAAATAATGTGTTTAAGTTGATGTACATATACTAATGCATATTTACTAACTCTTAAAACACAAAAACACAACTAACCTCATACGAATAGTGTAACAATGATGTACTAAACGTGATTTACTAGTTTATTGTTTATAATTATGGTAATATACATATTAAACTAATAAGAAGGCTTAATAAATGAGCAAATGAATTTTTAAATAATTTTAATAAGATTAGTAACATTAAATACTATTATATTCGAATTTAAATAATGAGAAGAAAATTTCTTAAGATATGACATACACTCTTTCTAGTGAGACGAGGCAATAAACGTAAACAAAATGTGATTGTTGCGGATACGACTATTGGCTGCCGACTAGTGATATTCGAATGTCATATACTTATAAATTCTAAATCACTCTCAGAATGTTATTTTCATATTTATAAATATGGATTGTGTGAAATATATACAATGTATTTCTGTAATTTTCTGAATTTTATGTACTAATGAAAGTCAATGAAAAATACAATATTTACTAATGTTTTACATTATAACTCAATTTAATTATATTAAAGGTTGATATATATAACCTAAGCTTATATAGAGAAATTAATAAATTATATTAATATTTCTAAGTTTGTTATTAATATATACATATAAATGAACAAAAATTTCTAAAAAAATATATCTAAATTTATTTTAACTGGATAGAAATTTCTTTTATTGGTACAAATGTTTACTAATAATTGTTATTTCCCTGTTACATATATTATCATAAAATTTAAAAATACCGTATTATTGACACTACTATACGTTTCACTTCACTCTAATTGTACAATTCTTAATAGATATATATATTGCATTTTTTTTATATTAATTATTATCAAGCACATATAAACAAAATTGATTAAAATCTAAGCAACATACATATATATTGTATATATGACATTTCAGATCTTTTTATGTGATATTATGTATATATATCGGATATTGTGTTAATTCATTGCGGAAGCAATTTAAAATAACCCTTGCATTTTGCTGATATCTTCTTTGGCTTACAAACGAAAGTTTGTGACATAATAGTACGACGAATGAATGAAGCTATTTTTGCACGATATTTCGATGAGTCTGCTATAAATTTAGCATCATGAATTCACTGTATGATTCCCTTTTTACATACAGTAAATATTAATTCACAGAGCGTTGAATTTCTCAGAAAGATTTGAAATAAATGAACCTATTCATGATTACTTAATTGATTATTATTTATTAAATAGGAAATTCATAGATTCTTAGAAGATATCCATGACTTATTAAGGCTGTTAATATTTGAAAAAATTCAAGTCGACTTACATCGACCTAACGTACTGTTGTATTTATTATAGCATTTAAATACTATAATTAATTAAATTCAAGCGTATTAAATTTTACATCATTTACTAGTATTTTTATATGACTACAAAGATATGATACTATAAAAATGAAATTTACAACTTAATAAAAAAGTACTTCAATGGAAAATTGGAGTATATGCAAATACTTTTTGTAACCACTGTATATGTACTTACAGATATACGTATGTACCTTCTACGGTTCATAATATCATCTTTTTTGTACTTATACTCATCATGATTGTATATATCGTAGCATGCAAGTCTGCGAATTACCGATATGTACTGAATCAGCAGCAAAAGATATTAACTAGTGGTTTGTCATTGTGACACACATTATACTCTGTGCATTGTACCTTGAGAATCTATGTATCATGTCGTCACGGTTATACCCTCGAAATGCATAGCCGATTCAGTGTCTTTTGAAGCTAAGGAAAATCTAGACCGATCACACACTCTATTACTAAATTTTAATAGTAAGTTATACGAAGCATAATATCTGAATCATTATTCATAAGGCCATACGAATAGCTCATTGTTTATCGGAAATATTACCATTTTGACACATAGTAACCAAAGCAAATGTTTTATAATATCTTTGCATATTTTGCTAATTGATAAGTAGGATATTTCAAATCTAATAAAATTTAATCGATACAAAATTTAATATATAAAACATTTTATTGTATAATAGTAAAAATTTAACTACAATAGGAAACTAATTTTAGATTAGAAGAAAAGATTACTATATGTATAATTGTAAATAATGCATAAGCAATGAAAATTAACACAAATTTATAAAGTAAACAAATAAATAAACATTTTTTACAAATTTTTCAATACATATCAAAACATCGAGTCAGACAAAACGCGCGCGTACAAAGGAAAAAGAAAATAAATTTAAAGGTTTGTCGTTCAACGTAATTATAAAGAGTTGAAGGTTAAATTAGGAGGATTAAATTAGATTAACTTATGTAAGAACATCCGATCGTTCGATATTAATTATACTTACATATAAAATTAACTTCCATAAATGATGGGTATATATAATAATTCTATTTTTTTAAGTTTTTGGATCAATTTTAATATCAAATATAAATTATATATAATACAAAAAATATAAAGTAATAATTGTTGCTTTATAATTATGAATGATATGCTGATAAAATAAAGAAGTATTATAATTGCAGGAAATCTAACTTCTATGAAAGTTGAACGATGTTACCTTCCTTTTATCTTACAGATTAGTTTCTAGGTACTGATAGCACTTAAATAGCAACTCACCTATACGTTTGCACGCGCACGAATAAAACTGTGTTGTTAACTCATATTCACATTGCGGAGATCCAATGATTCAACATTTATTGTTAAATCACGTAGCGCAAACCAAGAATGAATACTATTGAAACATTTCCGCTATTGACTTTCAATACTTAGAAAATGAACTTACATTCGTTACTTCTTTAATAGCATAATAAAACCGATGTGAAGAAAGGAGAACACTTTTTGTTCCTCTATGATTGACAACCGCCCCTTGTACATACATAACGTGCTTATCACGGTTAAGAATTTATGTCAACCGAAGTTTCGCACTTCTGAGTTTATTTTGGCATTATTGTAACTTGGCAACTAGACTGGTCGTACAAGGCTAAAAGAAGAACTCAACCTCAAACAGATAAATTACAAAGAAAATTTTATTAAATATCATAAAATAGTGCAAATTATATTAAAAAAAACTAATGGAAAAGAAGTTAAAATTCATGTTAACGACACTGCTTTTTTGTAATCGTCATCTAACTCTTTATATTTAAATTCATTCGGTAAGTACATGAACCAATGTTTTTATATAATTATAGATAGATCGCGAGCTTGATACCTTGTATTAAGAAATCGGTTTAACGACGAAAATTAATCGATTACTTTCGATAGGGAATCGATAATTTTCCATCAAGCTAATATAAAATTTATTTAACAATTTCGATATCGAAAATTACTATTATAATATGATTGTTATTATACATAATAGTATGTTATCGTGTGTTCTATTATCTATTACGTGATCACGACCCTACATACATCCGTGATATAACTCATGAAAAACTTGGAAGCTAGTCATTCTCGGTCGATTTCCTTTTAAATAAAGTATGAGTATTTCGTGAAACATCATGTGTACCAGTCCCCAAAGGACTTTCAGGTCATATTAGACTTGAAACTTAACAACTCGCTATCGAAGACTATGCCTTATAAATTCTTCGTTTTTAGCAAATATAATGTACAACACAAATATACAATTATATAAATACATATAAATCTGGTAATATAAGGTTATTAGTATGTGTATATTATAAATTTATTGTTTATATTGTAATTGTAATAAATTTTAATTTTCATATAAAGAGAATTTTAAGAGCACGTTACAATTGATATCAAAATTGATAATTGAAACATTCAATCGTAATATTGAATTTGTAGATAACCGTGATATTTAAGGACATACATAAGAGTTTAACCATTCGTATCAACGATTACGCACCCGATTGTACAGATTCGAGTTAACTAACAAATATACAACATTTAGTAATGTAAGAATGTTGTATGATACACATACACGAATAATCATGACATGTTGCACACTTAATCGATGACGTATACATACATCACATGCATTTCTATAGCTTTTAATTTACGTGCGCCTTGCATACTATATTTTAAGTAGTTATAAAATAAATCTCATAATCGTGTACAGCTAATAAGTCATAAAATAGTATGCTAAAGAAAATAATTTTTAAATTCATATTTTTTAATAAGATAAAATTACATATATACAAAAAAATTAGTAATATTTACATCTTCAATGATAAAAAGTTCAAGACAAAAAATAAGTGTATATATGCATAATAATTAGACCACGGATTTTTATGCAAATCTATATTATTAAAAATATAATTAAAAAGACAGAAGATCGGTAAGAAATTGTTTTACCTACAGAGTACTATACAAAGTACTTTGAATATCTTATATATTTTTTCATATTATGTGCATTCTGTGCAATTTTGCACTTTCAAATTTTTTATAAATGCATAAAAATCCACAGTCTAATAATAATGTAAGATTAACATAATAATGCACGTAATAATAAGGTTGCGAGGAATGCAATGACGATTTAATCAAGTAGAACAACGCGTATGCGTATGTATATCCGAAATAACGATGTGAATGAAAATACGCAACAAATTATCCCACCTCGACTCAACGGAACTCTTCTTATGTCTAGAAGTGGTAACATCAGGGAGGGTAACCGCATGACGGCGCCACAAGAGCGTCGCGACGCGAGCTACGGTCGTCAGGCGGCGCCGGTCGTTCGTCACGAAACGAGGCGGGGTTGCAGGAGAAGTTCTCGTATGAAAGAAGGAAAGAGTCAGAGACAGAGGCAAATCGCGTGATGTGAACTCGAGTAAAAGAGAAAGAATCGAGAAGAATCGGGTGGACAGAACGGTGTAAGGTGTAAGGCATACACTGCGAAACTAGCGCCTCCGTTTGTACGCTCTATTCGTTATTTTCGTACCTATCGGCTTATGAAAAAGAGAAAACCATGGATCCCCGGAATTAAATGACAACTTGTGTCAACGTATATCTCCTCGATTCTTTCTTCAATTACTCCCACCTTTCTTTTCTCTTTACACACGCACTCTCTTGCTCTTTGCCACCTTCAATTTTACGTCCTTATACTAGTGTTTGTCATTCACGAAAATACACAAACTCCCAAACCTGTTACTACCAGTTCTCTGTGGTGATATCACGGTGTACCAACATCAAAGTTGACGACGAAAAAGAAGAAAAATCTCGTGTATGGAATTTATACATGACTGCATATGAACATCATGCGTGCTTTCTTTACATATGTACGAGTTATATCGTTACGAGGTACGATAGTGTCTCGTCGTAGATCTCTTGTGACCCTATCAGTGACTAATTGAGCGTGCAAATTCAGCAACTTTATGGCTGGACAATGAGTCGACCAGGATAACGACCGCATACAGAAACATCAAGGAATCCTCTAAATTTTGCGAGGATTCTCTGTCGCTGTCTTTGTTCTTATCGCCTCTCTTATGGGTATGCTCTACCTGATGTTTATTTCTACTCGAAATTTCATTTTACTATGAATTTCAATGTTTCATTTTGAAACCTTAAATTATGATATTATGTGTCGATGTTTGCTTGTATATTATTTAGTTACCTACACCTTTAATTACAAATACACGTGTTGTGCGCGTGTAGTGTACGCATAGAGCGCAAATCTATCGTGTGCGTAACCATGCACGCCGGTTTAGAATATTCGTGTGTGCAAAATTTCTGAGAAATGAATGAACAACGAGATATCAAGTTTCATGTTTGCAAAGATATATACGACAAAGTATATAACAATTTATTTATTATAATTTATAATGTAATGTTAAATTCAATTTTGTTAAAGTGTCGCGGCTAATAAATGTTAGTTTTGAACGAGTGTATATGCAAAATATTCATCTATTCGGAATTTTATATGATCGAACTGTCAAATTTTTACTTATATATACGTAAACACGGACGATTAACTAATTAATTGATGAAATATTATTTACTAGAAAGACATTTTAATTGAATTTATTAAGTAATTAATTTTTTATAATTCATTTCTTTTCGAGATGTTAAATTTTTCGAATTTCTAAATTTCCTATATGTGTAAGTGTAAGATAATTATTAAGATAATTATTAAAGTGTAAACATTAATAATGTCACATGACACAAAGTAGCTCTTGAATTATTTTGATTAGTTGGTACACGCATATTAAAAATATGATTAAAAGTGGACTCGATACATTATCAAAATTATTTCTTAAGCTCGTGTAAAAGCGAAATTAACCTACTTTGCCAATGCCTACATACAGACGCGGATTATATTGTTATTATTCCATAGCTTAGATGTTTATAAATTGTTATCTTCATTTTTCTTGAAAGATAACGCGTGATAGCATTTATTGCAATTGACATTGTAATTAAATGCTTTAAATTTTTTCGATGAGACGATATCTTTAAAGAAATATTTATATTAATATAATTAAACGATTGATGGATATTTATTATAAGCATAAAATAATGCAGCAATTGTTATAATTCACTTGCATTAATAAAATGAAGAAAATTATTATAAATGTTGTTTGAGCAATTATTAGATTTTTCAGAAATTACTTTAATCGATATTATTACTTTTAATTTCTTAGTAATATCTTATCTAAAAAACAAATATAATATCATTGAATTACGGTAATTCACAATTATGGAAATAAATTAAGTCGAATATGGTCAATATAATAAGTTTTGTAGCTTGTTATTATTTTACAATGTTTTTTCTGTGACTTATTATTATTATTGAAGCCTTCCCAAGTATCTTAGTTGTCAGGTAGTATACCGATAAAGATATGTGAAATTAGATATAAAAAACGTTATCCGGCGAGGAATGTTCAATATTTGCGGTCGTTGCTTTCAATACTTTATCATAAAATGTTCGTTTTGATTGTTCAAATTGTCATTGAAATGACAAATTTTCGCATGTTAAGATAATCATATTGATAAAATATTATACATTAAATATGTAATTTTTAGTACGTTTTTTTATATTTTTATTAATTATCGAGCATGATATAAAGTTTGTACCAGAAAATATTACCATGAATTAGAATCATATGCAATCTTTTTTTTCAATTATGTATATCAGAATAAAAATTATTTATTGTAATAATAATTGTTATTTTGTGTGTTTCTCGTAGTACAAATTTCGTCGAATGAGGCTTAGATCCAAAGAATCCAGAACGAAATCAGAAGAAACGCAGAGCAACAACAAAGCTGTAATTCCAACGAATAAATGGTATAATGACCGCAGTAGAGAAAATTGTACAAGAATCAGATGGATCAAACAATAGATGATGAGAAACTACATCAAATAATGCGTAACACGTTATGGCCGTTTCTGCATACAAAATTCAAAAGATCGTTCATATTTTGTAAGAACCTACTCGATAGAGTATAAATCGTTTATACGAATATATAGAAACGCATCGCTGCCTTTTGAGTAACCGATTCAAGGAGACATCGCAATGTCGAAAAACGCGCAACTGTTACGAAACAAGACCGACTCGTAAAAAGAAGAAAAGACGTTAGGATTTGCATTATTCAAGGAATATTCAAGATAATTACGATATTAAGTATGGATGAGATAAAGGTAGCGAACTTGGGCCAAGCGGCATCAGCCGCGTGCTCGATGGCTACGAATTTCTTGGCGCCAGTGAAAACTGAACGGCAGATCTACGAGAATTCGATGCTCGAGGACGATCCCAATGCCAATTCGGTGGTCTCAACTTCACAAGAGGACAGAACTATACCAAGATGGGGTCCTAATCACAAGGGTGCTCAAGAATTAGCAAATCTTTATAGTACTGGTAATAATTCTAATAATTAATTTTTTCCTACGTAGATATTTTCAGCGATACTTCGATATTTATTAATATTTCAAACAATTTTGAATATATATTATATACATATTCGGTGAATTCAATTTAATAATTTCATTATATTTAATATGAAATCTTGGAAAAGTATACATCAGCGGCACGTGTAGATACATTATATGTTTTCTGATTTTAATACTTGCCAAAATACTGGCTATATATCGGTCGCACCTTGGAATTCTCGAGTGTGAACTAAAATAAAGGGCAATCTAACAATACACATCTTTGTATCTATACAATTATAAAATCATTATTATAATACCGCTTTCGTATGTAAAGATTTTTTACATTTTGTAGTTAGAATAGTACACTGTCGAAATTTCGGTGATTGACGATGATTGATGATAATGTTTTTATTGCAGGGAAAAGAACGCAAGAGTGTATTTGTGTCGGCATCTGCATTACTCTCATCGTAGTTAATTCGATATTTATTCTTGTCAGATTACGATTAGAAAATTTAAGCTCGATAGCGATAGCAGCATTTTGTGGCATCGTTACGGCAGATTTTGGATCTGGATTAGTACATTGGGCTGCTGATACATGGGGCTCTGTGGAGCTTCCAATTCTTGGAAAGGTAAATTGCAAAAAACCACTGTACAAAGTATACTTATATACACGTTTAAGATATATATGTGTGTGTGTGTGTGTGCATTTAAAAAAATTGTTATATATAAATATATATGTGTATGTATGTGTACTTCCAGAATTTTTTAAGACCATTTCGAGAGCACCACATTGATCCAACTAGCATAACAAGGCATGATTTTATAGAAACTAATGGTGATAATTTCATGGTCACAATTCCATTCCTTTATAAATTAACATGGGATTTCTTAACTCTCCCAGAATCAGAGATACAACAAAAATTTGTTTGGACCTGTTATTGGTTCCTACTTGCAATTTTTGTGGCAATGACTAATCAGGTAATTGAATATAATTTATTGATATATATATATCAGATAATTTTTTACATTTGAGAAACAAAGTACAAATTTTATATAAACTTCTTCAATTCTATCAAATTTAGTATTAGCAGAGTGATATAGTAGCAACAACATAAAAGACTTTTTCCAGATACATAAATGGTCACATACATATTTTGGATTACCTTCCTGGGTTGTTTGGTTACAAGAACATAGAATTATATTGCCTAGAAAACATCATCGTGTGCATCATGTTGCACCACATGAAACTTATTTCTGTATTACTACTGGATGGTTAAATTGGCCATTAGAACAACTTCGGTTTTGGTATATTCTAGAAACTGTAATCGAAAAAGCTACTGGCTGTAAACCTAGGGCGGATGATTTGAAATGGGCACAAAAACGATCTTGAGAATTAATGTATTTTATTGTTTTATGCATTTTCACGGATAAAAAAAAAATTTAACAAAAAACGAAATTTTCCATGAACCAACTTCATGAAAAAATATAGAGAAACATTTAAAATAGAACATGCTGAAAGGAAAGTTAAATCTATACTGTATTTTTTTTCATATATTTAGCACTACGAGGCCTTTCCTACAAAATAGATAGCGTGATTAAAGACATTTAGTATTATTTAAATATGCTTTTGAAGTTTACACATTTATAATATATATAAACGCAATAATATAAATATATATGTATATACATTACATAAGAGAAATGTGAGTATGAAATCATGTTTGTGTAAGTATAAATTATGAATTAACAATTGGCCTGATGAATTAAGCAATTCATACGTTTATGCACCGCACAATCATTACATAAGTAGCACAAATTTGAAGTAAAGAGTATTAATTTAACATTTTGTATAATAATTTATAAAGTATTAAGACTACAATCACAAAGTACTGCAGTACATTGTGAATGAGAAGTGTCATGTACTATATTTAAATTTTAAACACAATGTCCAGTGGCTATGAAATGAAACTGAGTGTTAAAAATAAAATGCATTGATATACACATGCATATAGGTATATGTGTGTATATATATGCATACTATATGTATTTGTATACATGTATACATATTTATGAATTAATTTAAAATTGTCGCTTACATTTATTGGCGCATAAATCTAAACAGTGTAATTTTAAAGGGAAGATATAATTTAAATTAATTAATATGCTAATTTATACTAGCCTAAACTGCTGTTTAAGTACAATCGTCAATTTCCCTGAACCCCAGAAAATTTTTGAACTACTAAAATTTAATAAAAGGCATTGATTTATAAAAACATATTATTAAAATGAATATTGTCAATTTAACTATTACCTATATATGTAAATAATTTAATATCTTTTGTGTTTACAAGAAACACAAATTAAAAAATTAGCTATTGTTCATTAATAAATCTATATACATTTTTTTATATATTACATTGTGTTCAAAATCATTCAAATTGGCAATTCGATTTTAATCTTCATTTAAAAAGTTTGTCTACATTATACACAGTCTGAGCTAAGATTTACTCAACAATATTATGAAACAATATATAAATAGTATAAAAGAAATAAAACATTGTTTATAAATTGAATAACGTCTTTGTTTAGTATAAAAATGATACTTTTTTTTACCAATTATATTTCTTAGCTTGTGACAAATAATTCAACAGACACAAAAATTGTAAGGTGCTAAATATAAGTACAAGTTTTAGGTTCAGGGACCAATAAAAGAGTTAATTGCTCTTTGCAGCAGTTTTCTAAATTGGTTTGACTTGGATAGAGTATACTGATACCTAAGTAGTATGAAAAATTTGCTGGAATCTTCATAAATATATATTATTAAAATTATGCTAATTACCTTGATTTTTATACACATTTTTTATTGACTACTATTTTGAGTGGCTTGTGACTTTCAGTATACTTTATGCAGAGCTTAACCATGATGTATGTTCCTTACAAGTAAATAATTAGTAATGTCTTTTAAAGAAAATGATATTAGAGGACATTACGTTTATTATAAATATCGTAATTGTTATTGTTGTTGTTATTGTTATAGAAAGAAAGAAGTATAAACTTTTAACAAACTTATCAAATAGCAATGCGTGCCAGAACTGACGCTTTTTTTAACATAGATCTATTTAATAGTTACCTAATAACAACACAAAGCAAAATGAAACACAAAAATTATATTTTTGGCTAATAACTTAATTTTCTATGCAATATATATTTATGTACTGCAAACTTTAATTACCTTTTGCGATATATAGTTTTTTAAAGATGAATTTTGAAATATGAGAATAGAACTGTACATTGTGTCGTCCATATATGAAAATGAGAGAAAATGAAAAAATGGAGATTCATTATTTTACTGTGAATGATTTGAGCGTTCAGTTATGTGTACCATTTGAATGTTAATTTGGATTTACAACTCACTATTCATCACAACGAAAAAAGAAAGACTACTGAAACATAAAACGTTATATATAAAGGCAACATAGATGTATGATAATTACGTAACTATTTTATTAATTTAATGATCGATATCGCAACACGAAATATTTTGATTAAAATAAAGTATGCCGTTTTCACATTCCATAAGTCTAATTATATGAACGTATTTATTGCACTAATATTCAGTGAATTGAATATATAGATATTTATTTACATTATATTTAATAACAATACCAAAAAATTAATGTTAATTTATGAAATAGTTCATTTGAACACTATCTACATAGATTTATACAATTTTAATGACAGTCAATATACGATCAGCCTTATAACATAAAAACAAAGAAAATTTTATTAAAAAATAATCTTAAGCTTTAATATTTTGAGGCTACATTCACTTTAGAAGTTAGTCTCTATTTTAAACAGTACGTAGTAAATAAGAAATTTACGCAAAATAAACTGAATTGAACGCTATAAAAAATTTAAATACATTGTAAGAACTACTAGTATTAATAATTTCGACTTTTCAGCGGCACATTTAGATTTAAATATATGTTGTTAAGCTTAAATTTATAAAAGAGAAATATATAACGCATAGTTCAAACGAAAAATGAAATAAAGGCTGTAAATATATTGAATTTGATACATAAAGAACATTTATATCTAATTCTAATTGCAAAAATGCACATACCTATTTTCATATGATTATAAATTGAACACTTTTAATGGAATTACATTGTATCATTATTAAACACAATCTTTCACATTCGGTTTTATAATATTTTTAATAACTGATTTTTCGAGGAAGAAATAACAAAATGTAATTTCAACAAATATGCGTACATACATACTGTTTTGCTCGATTTGGTGTAACAAAAATTGCATTTAAAATTTATTATACATATTAAAAATACCCCATACAATAGACTATACAATATACAATAGACTAACTAAAACTGTTCTATTAATTTTTACGAATTACAATTGAATTATAAAAATAGGAAAACAGCAAATTATTGCTCTTAATTTTTTATATTGTTCGAAAAGCTGCTTCGCGATAAACAGAAATGTATATGTATGTATATATGTAATATATATTCTGATATTACAAATGTACATGAAATGCAATCAAAATAATAGAGTATAAGAAATTTCAAAAATATGCTTATATGCAGTTTTCTGGCTACAGTAACATATATAAATAGCGACTGAAACTGGAATTTGCATTTGCCTTATCTGCATGTGTTTAGTATATTTAAAAAATTTTCTCTTAGTGAGATGGTAAATAAATAAATGAGGATAGTATAAACAATGTATGATGTTCATAATCAACTATAAAAAAACAAGCCTTACATAAGTTAGAAATAGCATTTTTCCATCATTAATATACAACGGTGTCTTTGATAATGTCAAAGTGATAGTTCAGTAACTTTACAAAAGCCTAAATTAATATTTTATACTAACGTTGTGAAGAAAAGAACATGCATCCTGTTTGATTATGATTTCGCAATGTTAGAATTTTTCATCTTTATGCTGTTATTAAAGTGTAAACATAAAGGAGAATATTATTACAATGATATTAAAGAATGTGACTCTCTAATAAAAACATTATCTTGTGATAATAAAAATTTTATATGTTTATAAATTACATAGCGAAATTGCACATTAAGATTTAAATATTCATTGGTGTCTGAAGAACTTTTTAAATACCAATATATTGTATTACAAAACTTTAAAAACCTGCAAAAAAAAGCAAATAATTGCTTAATAAATAACAAAATATTCATATATATTTGTATCTTGCTATCATTTTATATTTTTATTTCAATGATATATCTTCTTCTAATTAATTTGTAAGTTTTTAACAATAAATTATATCTAACGAATATTTCAAAATTTATACAAGTGTACCAATCCTAAATGATATATTATATATTTAATATTTGTCACACATATTATCAATAAAAATTTATTTTGAGAAATAATAAAAAAATTATTAAGAAATATGTAAAAGCAAATATAAAAATAATTTATAAAAATGCTTAATTAATATTTAATTTTATAAATGAAATACAATTATTGCATCCTAATTGTCAATTATTACATCCTATATAAATTGAGTTATTTATGTTATAATTACAAATTGAAGGATAAAAATTACAATGCTTCAATAAATATTTTTTACGTACTTATTATAATACTTTATTAAGTAATTCATATACGTAATACTATATCATAATTAAGATAAAATATAATTAGACAATGGATTTTTATTCATTTTTTGTAAAGCTAATTAAAAAAATGAAATCTCAGTAGAAATTTATTTCTTCCACTGAATATTATAAGTTTTACAATTTGGATATTTTGTATATTTTTTGCATAATATGTGCAATATGTGCATTTTTGCAATTTTAAATTTCCTATAAATGCATAAAAATTCATTGTCTAAATATAACATCTCACATCTCACATCCAATACATAATAAAAAAATGACGATTAAAAAAGATATTAATTTCACATTATCGTGATAACAAATTTAATCAGTTAAATAACATTTCTCATAACTACTACTTGAGGAAAAAGTTCTAATTTAGCAATTAGGGATTTAAGTAAAATTCAAAATCCCTGTTCCTTCTGATAAAACAGTTTCTTAGGAGGCGGGCGTTACATCGACGTCAACGCAGATCGATAGCTTTACTCACGGTATGAATCTACAGTATCTTGAGAACAGTTCACGGTAATTCGTCATCCATTTCTCTAAACAGTTGGCAGAATTTGTGCGTGCGGTGTGCGCTAGTCTGCCGACGGCGTCCGTTCGTAGGAAAGAGAGAAGACATTGGAAGGAGCCCTTTTGTCAAATTAAAGGAAATCAACTTCGGGTTGAGAAGTAAATCTGATAGTCAAATAAAAGGGAAGTCAAGAAAGTCCAGAGGTTAACAAGGTGATAGTTGCGCTACGTTTTGGATTCTTTGACCTCTTGAACTCCCCGCGGGTTTTTTCTTTCCCGCGAGGTGAATAACAGTGGTACATAGGCGAACCCCTGACCCCTCCGCTGAAGCTTCGCGCCTCGGCGCCTAGACTATATCAAAAGGAAGGAGAAAGAAATTGCGGAAGCGGGGAGGTTAAGAGGACGGCACGAAAGGGAGAACGCGCCGTCCATCACCATGAAGCTCGTTGACCACGTGGTGAGGAGCTTCAAGGTGGCCAAGGTTTTCCGTGAAAATTCCGATCGCATAAATAGCATCGACTTTTCACCAAACGGGGATACTTTGATCTCCTGCTCGGAAGATGACCAGATCGTGATATATGACTGTGAGAAAGGCACTCAGGTGCGTACAGTCAATTCCAAGAAATATGGTGTAGATTTAATTCATTTCACCCATGCAAAGAATACTGCGATACACAGCAGTACAAAAATTGATGACACCATCCGCTATCTAAGCTTGCATGACAACAAGTATATCAGATATTTCCCAGGTCATAGCAAGAAGGTTGTATCGTTATGTATCAGCCCTATAGAGGATACATTTCTTTCTGGGTCTTTAGATAAATCATTAAGACTATGGGACTTACGTTCTCCTAATTGTCATGGTGTTATGAATGTTTCGGGACGTCCAGTTGCTGCATATGATCCAGAAGGTCTGATTTTCGCAGCAGGTGTCAATTCAGAATTCTTGAAGCTATATGATCTACGCAGTTTCGACAAAGGGCCATTTGTTACATTTAAATTATCCCAAGAGAAGGAGTGTGATTGGACAGGACTAAAGTTTAGTAGAGATGGTAAAACTATTTTGATCTCTACAAATGGCAGCACAATCCGTTTGATCGATGCCTTTCATGGTACTCCGCTACAAACATTTGCTGGTTATTTGAACAACAAAGGAATTGCAATTGAAGCCAGCTTTAGTCCTGATTCACAGTTTGTATTTAGTGGATCCACAGATGGAAGAGTACATGTATGGAATGCTGAAACTGGATACAAAGTTTGCGTGCTTAATGGAGATCACCCTGCACCAGTTCAGTGTATTCAATTTAATCCTAAGTACATGATGTTAGCATCTGCCTGTACCAATATGGCATTTTGGTTGCCTACTGTCGACGAAAGTGCATAAAATCAATGCATTAAATACTGGGCAATGCTTGCTAGAATTTACCTAATTTTGTGCAAGAAGGAACTGAAAATGACATCGGTTCAAGGAGGGAATAACAACAGTTCTTGGGTATTTCAAATGAGCAGAAATTGCATTTACATTATGTACAAGGTTAACTAACCGACGTATGAGACGCCGGTGCTGGAACAAACCCAAGAAGCAGAAAAAATGGCTACAATATCCAGGAAATCGGCCCGCTTGGCTCATTGGCTTGCTTTGAGTATGTCATGCATGGTTTATGTATTTTGCCATCTTTATCATCATCGTCATATACTTTGTGGCGCGATGAACGTGACCATCATAATACCTTGTCAATATTTAAAAATTGTGATACACCATCACTTCTCTTATTTCTCAAAGTATGCTACAAATATTGCTAGTATTTGGATATGTCATCTTGTGTACATAATTCCTTCTTGTGTACCTGTGTGTAGTAACGATACAGAATTATCTATACCATATATTATAAAAACTATATGAATTGTACATCATTGACATCTGAAGTTGACAGTTTGACCATACTTTGACAAAGCCAGTAACTTCAATAATTGAGTTATTTTGATTCGCTGCACTTAAAAAGAAATTAACATATATTACATTACCAAT
This sequence comes from Bombus confusus, assembly GCA_014737475.1. Lineage (NCBI taxonomy): Eukaryota > Metazoa > Arthropoda > Insecta > Hymenoptera > Apidae > Bombus > Bombus confusus. Next base: position 993,922 of record JACXIV010000041.1, read on the forward strand.
AGAATATATTTGTATAGATTTTTTAATTGAAACATTTTGATGTTGTTCACTTGAAATAAGTTTGTTTAAAAAAAAAAGAAAAAAGAATGATAATTTTATTTTAATATTTCGAAAAGAAATCGAATTCTATATCTACTATATGAAATTTTACATTTTATTCTATAATACATAATTGGTTGACGAAAAAAAGAATTGTAGTCGCTGATATCGCGCATGGAGAAATTGTTTTAATCATATTACATTAACACATATCTTAAATTGATTCATTAATTAAATTAGCTAGTGGCCGTCCGAAATCAGGGATATTTTTCGTAACCTCATTATGAACGGACGTTCACTTGAAATTCAATGATTATACGAACTCGTTGCGCGCAAGAATGATAGAATATCGAGCTTATTTATTATGCGCAATAAACATGTGAAACGTCTTAAATAGACACTTTGTTGACGGCAGTAAAATATCTCGTGTTTCTACGACTTTCATGCGATAAAGGTATAATAATTCTGAGAGTATACTGCCAACGTTGGCACTTATGTTATTGTATATGTATTATTCTAGATATGGTATCGTTTTTAATCTACATGCGTGGAACCGGCGGGCCGGGTGAGAAAACATTCGATGATGGTAGGAAGTGCAGTTAAGTCTAATCATTTTCACACAGTAGTTCGGTAAATTTTAATGTTTACATCTATGCGATAAAGCATTTTACTATAAGCCAACAGGTGCATTGGAATGAACAGGCAGCATTTTATTATAAATTAAAAAAGAGAAAAAGATTTAAAAAGAAAAAAAATCGACAATCCATCCTTTTTAAATGATGTAATTGTTTAGTTAAATGGCTGTTTTGTTTCGTTCTATACGTATGTAAATCCATACTGAGTAAATTATCAAAATTGTATTGTTTACTTAGGATAAAAAACTGAAGATATCGCGAGAACCGCGTCGAAAAATATCACACAAAGTTGTATGACTCGTACTACATATTTACAACGTTTTCTCGTGCACATTCTGTCTGTTCAATTATATAGCCCTGCCTTCATCATACGTGTATATATCATTATATTCACAGTGTCCTCTAGAATTTCTAGACGTTTTCTTTAAAATATCTTATGCAAGAGTAGATGGTTATACTATTCTATACGAAAAAAACGCGTACATATGCGTAACGTGTATGATTGTGTTGCATATTTGTGTATTGTCTATTGATTCTACAACCTTGTATGAGTGCGTGTACGAATGTCTCTTTGTATGTGATGTGTTCGCTTGTATACTTCGAGGTCGGCGAGCTCTTGAATGCATTACTTGTCCGCCAATGCACGAGAGTTCGCCACATCTTGTAAAATAGTATTTTTCTAACTGGCGAAACAGTGTACGCAAAGATTGCGGTCTACGTCGAACACGCGAAAACAAAGAAATACGATTGTTATTTAAAAACGTGTATTGTGCGTAATTGACAAAAAGGAAGACGAATATACGCCGAATTCAATGAACCAGATCGAAGCAAAGATTTCACAGGGCACTCGAAGGATAAACTCGAAGAAATCAAATCGTTTTGAAAGTACCACGATCGATCCACGTATATAGATTAAAATACTTTCATACTGCCAACTATAATTGAATAAATCCAAGTCCATGCCAAGAATAATCTCGAATACGAATTTCTGTAAATCGTTCAACATGCGAAACACTGTGTTCCCAAACGGAAAAAGCGACAACTTGTATATATTCTGGCAAGTTAACGACAGAACATTATCTAATCGATAAATTTACGTTCTTCCGTGAGCAGAGAAGCGGAAATTGATCATTGATCGAATAGATTTTTCAATGATTATAAGTCCACTTCAATTTGTTTTCACGTTTAAAGCGTCAGTCAGGGGCATAAATAAACGATTCTTTTTTCCTGAGATTGTACAAATCCTCGTAAAGTTGTATATATAAAACAAAATAATATGATATTTTTTTTTATAAACATCAGTCTTTATTTAGTGATTGTATATTTACATTCTATTGTCCACAACGGGGATACACAATCTATAAAAAAGAAGATAATGTTGTGCGAGCCAAGAACTTTTTACTGTTAAACCATTTAGTTTAATTTTTGTCATATTTAACTATTCGAATGAAGGAAAAGAAATATTATTTCTGAACTACACAACATTACTCATTTACGCCTCTGTCATGATCGTCGATTTATGCGGCCACTTAACATAGGGATTTAGAACTGAATTAAGATTAGGTGTATATTGTGTCGATCGAATGAATCTTAACAATTAAGAGAGCGTTTTATTAAAATGCACTTAAAAAAAGAAAGAAAACGCAAAACTAAACAAAACATACTAAATGTGATGATTCATTGAAGTAATTAATCTATGTTTAATTATTCTATATTTAGAAACATTTATTTTGAAACGTTCTAGTTTTTGACAGATTTCTAAGTTCCTACGTTAAGTTTTGGTAATGGGATAATAGTCGACATGCGTGTTTTGTAGATGAAATGTAGTCATATTCAGTACTAATTTTTAATTGAATTTTACGTTATTCTGCGCAAGAGCTAAGCCAATTAATTAACACATTATACGTAATAGTGCATTATAGATTCTTAGAGAACTAGGAACATATGAAAACGTGTTATTATTATAAAATGGAAATTTCTGTTATGAGACTGCATCTTCTTCCAATGATGAATTAAAATATGCACACCTTTAACGCTTATATTTCAGCAGGAAATTAACTTTGGAAATTTTCTCTTTTTTTCTTTTTTATCGTTCTGAAATATTTAAACGACTAACGATATTGAATTATTCTTGAATACTTGGAACATGTATTAAATATGAAGAGATATTATAGTATATTGTATTGTGCACTTAAAAGAGAAAATCTTTTCACTTCTATATTATATGAAAATTGCAATAAGAATTTGTTTTTTATAAAAAAAAGAAACAAAATGTTTTATGATCGCATTTACCTATGTTCCAGTTCGCTAAGTCGAAACAACAATTAACACAGAATGATGAAATTTTCTTTCACTTTAAATGTAACAACATATCAGCGTGTTTGTTAGAGAATTTTTATTGAATGAACATATTTTTAAGCGTAGTTTACAAAAAAGAATCTTTGATAACAATGTTCAATTTAAACATTCATTGCGCAGATAAAAGAATTTTTTATTTTTTTTATTTCTTTTTTTTTTGAAATCAATTTAAATAGAACGCGTGAAAATTTACTAAAAGAAACGAATTCTAATAAAACACTTTTTTTGTACATTAAAATTTGGTCTTATCATTTTATTTCTATGCTGATTTCTATTAACCGTTTTTAGCAACATAAATAAACCCTAACGTAGAAAAACATAATTTCACATTTCTATTGTATGTATACTTTATATTATTTTTATATATTATTTTATTGATTGATGATTATGTTTATGTTACTTTGCAAAATCGTTAACAGTATGGTAATATTGAATAGCGATTTTAATCGTTAAAATCACGTAACACGTATGTTAATGTAACATAATTACATCTCTGCAGTAAAATCAATAGAATTTTTAGTAATTAAAGCTATGCAAATATTGCTTAATATGATATACGTGTAATTCCCTTTTTTATGCAATAAATTTATCGCTTATGATACGTAGCTGTTGATTATACATTTTGTTTAGACATGGTAAAATGAGCTATTAATTTTTATACTTCTGAATGCAGCATCAATCATATTTTTTGTTATGCTAAAATTATTTTCATTATACTTCGTGATACTATTATTATTTAAATACTATTATTTCTTCACAATATTTATAACAACAAAAAATGCGATATAAACGGGTGTATTATGATTTACAGTAATTGCAACATTAATAGGTATTGTAAATTATAAAACAGATTCTTATGAAATAAATTTAAATAAAACGGATAATACTTTGGAATTGAATTTTATTCTACTTAAAATAAAATTGTTTTTAAATATTTTTTTACAAAATTAATGTTATAAAGTAATATACGAATACTTTTCATGGTCACATTATATTATATTATATTATTATATTATATTATATAAGCAGATTTTTCATATAGTATGATGATTGTTATAAAGTACATAAAAATATCAGGTATATTGTAGCCTTTTAAAATTAATTTTACGACATAGTAAAAAATACAAAAGATTTTATTCCATTGTCGGCATGTGATAAAATTTTTTTATTTTCTCAAAAGTACTGATATTAAATCTTGCTTCATCATTTTTTATAGTTTTAGTATTATGGATTAAACATATTAAACGATCCAATCTTGAGAAGTAATTTAATATCTTTTTACTATGATTCAATATTATTGGGTATTACTGATATTTGAATTAAAAATAAAATACCTATAGCAATTCCACCATGAAGTGGAGTAACAAATTCTAAATATTTCATCAAGTATTTGCATTAAGAATAATTCATCTATATTTAGCATTTTAAATATTTCTATTTGTAATTTTGATTCGTGAATTCATATTGATTCTCCTGCAGTCTCAAAACTATTCATAACCAAATCATAATGTATTCCTCTAACCTATAAAGGAACAAATGAGTATTTCACTTATTAAAATAAGTATATAGGTATATATGAGTACTACGTTTGCTAATTAATTAACAATAATACCTTCTTTATAAGACAATGGATAGTGGATAGTGGGTAGTCGATTTAAGAAAGTGAATTCTTTATAAGACATTGCACATCATCTGGATGAGGTTGAATGAATAGACGATGCATGCTTTATAATGATTAATGTTTGTCAGTATTGAACAAAAATAAAGAAAATTCGGTCATCCATAATAATGCATTCCTTGTACGAATTTCTTGATCTTTACTTTATAAGAAATTTGTAAATTCAAGATGTACTTTTCCCAATATCTACTGTAATTTTAAATTTGATGTTAATATATATATATTTAAATTAATGAATGTTGAAAACATAATAAATTAATATGTATTTACCATGTGAATCTTTTTTCCATAAGTTAAAAACAGGAGATCTCTTTATTTTAAATTTAATTCTTGTTGTACATTTCCTTCAATATTTGTTATTAAAGGTTATTTGTTAAGTATCTTTGGTAGATGAATTTGTTGTGTTTGGAATTTTTACTTCTATTTCAATATCTCAAATTCCCATGCATTTATTCCCTTGATCCTCTGGTCTTTTTAATACTTTACTTTCTATGCTCAATTTACTTCCGAATCAATTTCTTAGCCATCTCTTGTAAGTCTTTTCTCTAAGATAAAAAATATCTTTTTTATTTTGTAACCCTTATGTTCTGATATAGTGAACTGATTAGAATCATACAAATATCTTAATATTAAAACTGTAATTAATTCTTGAAAATTCTAATCAGCCACATAATTGAACATTTCCTCCCATATTTTGAATTCTTATTGAAACAAAATTAACTGGTTTCACATCTTCTTTTACCAACATTTGTCATTTATCACCTAAGTTATGTATACTTACATTCTCATTAAAGGATATCTTGTTTTAAGCTAAAAAAAATTAATTTTTATTTTTATATAATTCAAATTATGTTGTATGAATGTAATACTTATTAGCAGTTAATAAATATTTGTACTTACTTTTCGATGACATAAGACACTCATGAATAAAAATTTGATTACTGTAGGTACTTTTGATACGATGCAATTATAAAACATTTTTTTTGTAATAAATAAAATATAAAATTTATAAGTATATGTATCTTGCAGTAAAGAATATTATTTATAGTTTGCCCAACAAGACGAGCAGTGCTACTCGAATGTCACTAGTCAGCAGCCAATAATGTCAACTGCAGTAATCAAACTTTATTTACATTTACTGCCTTGTTTTGTTGGACAGACTATACAGTATTTACATCAATATTTTGAATGGTACTTAAAGATAAAAAGTTTCTATACTAGTTTTATCACTACATATGCACATAAATATTAGATAGTTTTCGTTACCTTATATTTGAAAATTAATTATTGAATGTATTTTTTATAAAAGTAAGCTTATCGAATTTTTTAAAAAAGATATAATTATATGAAAAATTTGTCTGTCTGCACATTATAACTACATTTTAGTTGGTTATCCTGACTATAATATAACTAAACATTTCGAACGGTTTGTTTTGATGTTGATCGTGCGATATTTAAATACACATCAAAGTGATAAAAAATGGTAAATTTAAAAATAATTAGATTTAATTATTTAAATTAATTTAATTTTCATAGTTTATTATCTTCATTTATTTCACATTTGTATTTTTCAGTTACCTTTGTCGTTATTAAGGACTGCTCAAAACCATCCTATGGTTAGTTTCAAATATATATTTATAAAGTTATATTTCATATAATCTAGCAATATTAATGCTTTTAACTAAATAATTTAATAATATATTTTTCAGCTAGTCGAACTTAAGAATGGAGAAACGTATAATGGACATTTAGTTAGCTGTGATAGCTGGATGAATATTAATCTCAGAGAGGTTATATGTACATCCAGGGTACAATAATGATACATTTTTTCGAATTAATAAAATATTTCATAAATTATTTGTATAAAAGTTTATTATATATAATGTAATATATATTATTTAGGATGGTGATAAATTTTGGAGAATGCCTGAATGTTATATTCGAGGTAGTACAATTAAGTATTTACGAATTCCTGATGAAGTCATAGATATGGTAAAAGAAGATATACAAATGAAATCGAGGGGACGTGGAGAAATGAAAGGAAGAGGACAAAGTCAACGAGGTCGTGGTAGTGGAAGAGGTATAATCATACATAATATATATGTAAATATACATATAGTAAATAGTTTATATGTACATAAATATTTCTCTTTTAGGAACTTTTGGTCGTGGTGGTAGAGGGCCTGCTGCTCTTGGTCGTGGTGGAGGTAATCAAGGAGGAAACAAATCTCAAAATAAAGCAAGAACCAAATAAAATTATCATTTTAGTTTGCGTAGCAAATCTTCAATTTCTTATTCTTTTTCTCAAAAATATTCATATAAAATGTAAAATTATCACTTTTATTATGTAAGTAATTTTTACTAAGATGTATAAACATGCAAAGTGAATACACAGCAATTTTTGTAACAAAAATCTATTAACAAAGTACAATGAAAAATACATTTCTACAATTTGATTTTTAACTGATAATTCAATTAGGATAATATTAGATGTACTATATATATAAAAAGAAAAGAAGTATTTATTTCATTTACATAAGGTATTAAAGAGGACACAAAATGTATTCTCTTAATTCTATTTATACACGCAATTCTTATTTACTGAACGTAGAATGAAAGTTAAAATAGTATTGTACAATCATAACGTGAATTATTTATTGTAGTTCATTAGAAGAATAATAGTGTAACTATAATTAGTTTGATTATGTCACTTGTTCATAAGGTTTGTCAGATCAATGAAAAGAAAATTGTAAATCGATACAAAATATATGTTATACTTAACGTAGATACATAATGACAAGTGTACAGTATTGCGTTTAAATTTTCATGTGCCTGTAAGAAAAGATACACCGATAAAAAAATCTATAATAAAATTGGGGAACTATAATTAGTACTTACTTTATTATAGTTTCGAATTTATTTTGGGGAATGATGTTATATTTATCGTCCTTCAACTAAAATAAAATTAAGATTAATTTAAAATTTTTTTAACTACGCATTCAAATTTTATACTAAAGTAAACTTACTGTATGAAGCTAAATCTATCTCGTCTGGTAACTCCGTAATATTAACATCAAACCGTTCTTGAACATCGTTCAGTATCTTAGCATCACTTTCATCACTGACTAACGTAATCGCAAGACCCTGTAAGTATTAATCGAGTATTAAAATAAATGTTACTATCATTACATTACAATATATCGTGCAAATATTAACCTTGGTACCAAAACGACCAGCTCTGGCTACTCGATGTAGGTATGTGTCCGAATCTTCTGGCATATCGTAATTAAACACTATGTTTACTCGCTCAATATCCATGCCACGTCCAAATAAATTTGTAGCTACTAAAATTCGCTAAAATAATAGTATTTTTTTGCAATTATTTCGAAACATATGAAATATTACATATCTACATTACATGAAATATATATTAGATAGGCCTACACTAGACAACATTTACCTTTTGGAAATCTTTAAATTGTTGGTACCTTGATAGCCGTTCTTCCTGAGTCATACCCCTGTGTATACCAATCGCAGGAAAATTTTGTTCTGTTAGAAGTTGTGCCAAAGCCATACACCTTTGTACAGATTTTACAAAGATAACGACCTATAGAATAATGTAAAATGGAAACGAATATTACAGTAGTTTAATGCATAATGAAAATCTTAAAGTAAATAATAAAAAATATCACTTAATCGATGTCTGCGGACAAACCTGATTAAATTCAAGTACATCAAGTAATTCAAATAGCTTCTTGTTCTTTTCATTCTCTTTAAGTTTCACATAATGTTGTTGTAGACCATGCAACGTGAGTTTCGCTTCATCATCCACATAGACTTCCATGGGCTGCGCAGAGAATGTTTTTTACAAGATTATCTATTTTACCCTATAGATAACCATACCTCGATAATTTCTAGATTCAATATAATATTTTTCTAGATGTAACACATTAAGTTGAAGATGTAACAAAATTTACGAATGAAATCGAGTATTAGAGAAATATAAACAAAAAATCATTGAAAACAAATTTGAGATATAAAATGAACTACAAACGAAAATTTAACAAGTGAAGTAAATGATGTGAAAATGTAGAGTATTTTTTTATGAATGACCCAATTTCTCCCGCTTCCTTGATAATGGCAATTTTATATTAAGTAACTATAAATAAAATGTATTAGATGATTTCTGGAGAACTTTCTGCTTAAATTCTCAGTTTCTTTGCGCTTATTTGTCGATCGGATTAGTCATACTGGTTACATACGGTCCGACGACTTCCATCTCTGGGCAGTGCCAACAACGAAAACTCAGCAGTCACCCCAACAGAACTAAGAAGGCGCACCCATGAATGTTCTGTCACACATCCGCTGATCACTCGATGCCAAATCTCTTCTCCCAAATTCTAGTATATTCGGAATATGCCCAGAATTGGCCTCGATTATTGTTGGTATGCTCATTATCACAAAATTTAACGGCCTCTGGGATACATACTTTTTTACATCGCGACATAAATAGCTTATGAATCGTGATACACAAACTGATTTATATTTTTCTTTCACATAGAAGTGAGCACGATCAAACTATGTATGAACACTTCCATTTTCACTCCTATTATTTGATTATTGACTCCCATTAGCTTTTTTTGCAAAATATCAAAATACGTTGTTTCGATTACAGATAAGACGAACGCGAATAACAAATTCTAGATATATGCCACGTAATTGCAGCAGTATCATCATCCTAGCTAACCCCAGTTTCCCATTTATCCTCTTGCATCTTCTTTCTTGCGCTCTTCTGTCTTCAGGTTTTTCTTGAGATCTTCTTAGCCCCCCCACCCAAACAAAAACTGCTTTCAATGCTGCTCTATTTCATTTGAAAATCTATCCCCCCCCTTACACCTGATTGAATCATCTGCCCATAGAAATTGCAGAAATTTTTTCCACCCAACCCATCCCGACAGATATATGACGTTTCCTAATATTTGTGTAACATTATACAGATCATTTTAACTTTGACAATTTCAATATGCAGCAGACAATTTAAAAAATTTGAACATCGAAGATAGGAACTAAATAAAATTGCTTTAAAACATTGTCAACGTCATCTTGATTAACTCAAGAAACGATTTTAAACGAAGATATCGTTCCTTTTATGAGTAGATATCTCGTCATCCGGTAAGTGGAGGAAAACTTTGGAGCAGCAACTTGTTACGTTTAAGTTGTAGAACTTGACTTTCAACCGGAGACATTGAGGGGCTTTTCGTTATTGAATTCTGTGTCACTCCTTCAAAGTGTTGTCTAACTAGCCTAACCCGCGGGTGCGCCGTCAACGATATTTATAGTATGGTTTGAGCTTTGTCCTGGGTATGAATACAGGGCCAACGAAGTAGGAGCAATCGAAGATCGAAGTGAAGAGGAAGATTTGTTAATTACATCTTGCATGAACTTTTTGCAGACAGGACGTATCTCCTTGGACAATGTGGCGCTGAACATCATGACTTGTTTGCCGTGTGGAGTGCTTCTAAATATTTCCTGTACGTCCCTGCGCATGTCTGGAAATAAATATAGGTTCATAATTTATATTCAACAGAGTTATAGTCATATATAAAAAAGGGACTGTATTTATAAATACCTAATAGCTCGAGCATTTTATCACACTCATCGAGTATAAAGTGCTTCAAGTGTTTCAGATTTAATTTCTTATTTCGAACAAGAGCAAGGATACGACCTGGTGTACCAACAACAATGTGAGGACATACGTTCTTTAAGACTTCTTCATCTTTTTGAATTGGTAAGCCACCAAAAAATACACCGACCTAATAATGTAAATACATTATTTAGTATGAATCGTTATTCACAAACAAATTATTTCTATAAGGCTAAGTTGTATAATAAATATAAGAATCTTCGTCAGTGGTAGGTAGTGGTGTTAAAGAGTGTCACCATTATTTAATATGATAATTATATTTCATCATGTGAAGATTCTTTATAAATTATAATTAAATATAATTCATATAAGTTATGCTTACCTTTACATGAGGCATATATTTGCTAAATCGTTCATATTCTTTGCTAATTTGGAAAGCAAGTTCTCGTGTATGACACATGACAAGAACATAGACTTGGTTCTCGGTTAATTCTAATTGTTGTAATGTAGCTAGCACAAATACAGCTGTTTTTCCCATGCCAGATTTTGCTTGACATAATATGTCCATACCAAGTACTGCTTGGGGAATGCATTCATGTTGTACTGTAAATAACACTTATATGAAAAATCTCTATTTATTTAACATAAAAGATATAATAAATTTATACGAGTTGAATAATCAGTTTATATAGACATCATTCATGTGTAATCTGTTGTCCCTATCAGATTTTCATCACTTGATTATATTAAATATCTATACATTTTAATATATTAGTTTTAATCTAGTACTGACTGCAAGAGCATATATAGTCTGTTAGTTTATCTGGATATAGATGAATTTATCAAGACATATACATGTTCCAAAAATTGAAATGAACAAAGAAAAAAGAATATGAATGAGATATTAATAGTTAATAAGAATATAATGTACATACGCCAATGACAGTTTGTGGGAATGTAATGTCAACTGTCATTGCAGACAGTACTATATACAAAATTTAATACTGGTATGTTATACTTTATAACATTATTACCTTCAGATGGATGTTCAAAACCACAATCAATAATTGCACGTAATATTTCTGGTTTAAGAAGAAAATCCCTAAATCCACTACTGTGAATAGATACATATGTGCCCTTCACTTCTTTTTTAGCAGGTGTATCCCTACTTCCATCAACCAATTGTTCAGTCTGTTCTTCATCTTCATAATCCAAAAGGTCATCGTTATCCGCCATATTTTTTATATATTTACTGAATTATTGCTGAAATTTGAAAAATAATATTATACATAGAACTAAAATCTACAAAAATTATATTTATATAATAAAACTATATACAGATATTTTTACATGAAATTTATTATTGAATATTGATTTCCCTTTCTAATAACTATTTAGACCATAGATGTTTAAGCATTTATGGGAAATTTGAAAGTACAAAAAATGCACAGAGTACGTAAAAGTATATAAAATATTCAAAGTACAGTACTTGTTAGAATATTTAGTGAATGAAAAAAATTTCTGCTTATCTTTTATTTCTTTAATTATAAATAAACATCTATACTCTACTAATAATTACTTAAAATTATAATTTAATAATTATTTAATTAAGTAGAAACATATTTTTTATTTTCTGTTGTACTTAGTAAATTTATATTAATTTCTTAATACCTTCCTTTATTTTTATCTGACAAGAGAAAAAAAAAGAAAAAATATTCAATGTAAAATTTGAATGTATTAATTATAATCTAGAAATATACTTTCTGAAATATTATGAGAATATATGAATAAGAAAAAAATAAATATTAAATCACTTAAATAAGTACTAAGTCTTTCAAATACATGATAAGCAAATGTATCTATGAAAATGCACTTGCCTATAACAATAATGATTTTTGTACGAATAATACACTTAATGTAATCGCCATTTTAGTGACGCTACATCGCTTACTTGTGGAAAAAACGAATGGTACAAAATAAGTAAAACGGTTAAAATCAACATTTTTTTAAAGAAACATTCATCTTGGAAATGTAAATTAAACACATGTACATATCTGCACAATTAAAAATTATATAACTAATTCTTCAAATTCATTCACGTTTTTAACGTTATAGATTACAATATAAACATTTATGCGTCATTTAATTTTCACTATGGAACATAACCAATAATAAAACTATTTCGCAATAGTAAAATTTGAGAATATTCTTAACGCAATTAGATACATTTTACATATGGATTGATTATTAATAAATAATTAAATACGGATTACAAATGTTCACCTTACCTCCAGATACAGTTTTCACAAACTGACGCTCAGTAACTTATCGCTACTATAGTCAGTGCGTTCGTGTAATTTCTCGCATTATATCCCGGAAGACTAGAGGTGCCAACTACAAAACTGCATATATCCTATAAAGCTTATATTTGTATTAAAATTATTCGAAATAATAAATCTTAAATAAACACAATGAGAAAATTATGCTACAATTTTGTTAGCGTATTATTGTTAATATAATATTTAATATTACAAGTAATAATATCGATGGTGATTACTTGTAACTTGTGAATAACTTCATTCTTATAATGTCAATGGCCGGATGTACGCAATCATATATCATATTAAAATATTGGCGGTCTTTTAGAAGTAAATAATGATAGCAATTATTCAAATATTTTATGTAGCCAAATATGTATAGTACTGAACGTATGTATATTCATTAAATTCGTCGACTGCTTACAATTAATCAAAATAAAATAATCGTTTATAAAACAAACAGAAAATGTATAAAATTTCAATGTAAATAAATTGTTCCATTTTTGTAATAAAAATATCTATTTTAAAAATAGTATGTTTTATTTTGATATAACATTGTTCTTTTTAATAATAATTTAAAAATGTTTAATAAATAATAAAATTTGAATTTGAAAATCCTTATACAAGGAATTATATTACATTGTTATTACATTGTCTACCTTAAGATCATTATTTATTTATTCATTTATTTATCCCAAATCAAAATTTTACTAAATGGACGCAAGTTTTCATTACAAACATTAAGGGTACTGTTTAAATATGGTAAATTTTATTTAATAACATCACAGATACAATAATTATGTACACAATTGTTGGAGAAAATGTTTAAACCGCTGGTTAAACACTTTCAGCTATCCCATTGTCAATGTAAGCACTGAAGTACTAGGTTTCAGATAAAGGTGCTCCATAAGGGCGGACATTTGACAGTTTCGAAATAGAAACTTCGATTTTCAGAATCGTACTGCGGTCTAGAATTACCATTTTATTCTAGACATATGCTTATATTTGCATTACACTTTTTTTTTTTGCTAATCATTAGTACACAATTAGCAGCCATTTGTATTACCCCCAATTGTATTATAAGTTGTCTTCGGACGAGGACAATTTATCAAATACATACAGTTTCAATTGAGCGTCGTGCCTTTGTGGAGGCACGGCAGGATCCGGTTTCACCATCTGCGAGGCACATGGAGGATCTATGTTACGGGGTAATAAGGTATGATTGAGCTCAGGCATAGAGGCAGTTGGATCTTTTAGAGGCAATGTTACTTCTCTCAAAGAGTCTGTAGGTGAGGGAGGAAGCACCACTTTCTCAGGAGCATTTTGAATAAATATTACTCTAGAAAATATAGTCGATATTTATAAAATTTGCAAATAATAGAAATAATTATTGCTAATATTATATACCTGTTAAATGCTCGCCATTTTCTGCACAATGTAATGTATACTTTGCACTGAATGTACATAAAAACTAAACCGCCTGTAGAACCAATTACAACAACTATTAATTTAGTCCAGAAAGACCAGTCTACATATCCACGTCGAGCTTCTTCCACGGAACGTTCGACGAGTACGTATAAAGACCAAGCCACACAAAGTGCAGCTACTGCATGAAAAGCAACCGCACACCATAATTTACGAACTTCTAGGGCAGACATTTCAAGTTTTTCCCACTAAAAATTATTGATTAATATTGTATATAATTTTTCCAAATTTATTAAAATAAGAATCAGCAAATTATCGGTTTAGCTTTTAAAAAACTGAATGAAAATTTCTTCATATATACGGAATAAATACAAAAAAATAATACCTCACAAAATGGTTTTGTTTTAGCATGCATAATAAATGTGAATTTACATAATTCACAAGCACGTGTGTCCGAAGCTTTTATCCATTGTTGAAGGCAAGCTTGATGTACATAACGTAAACTGCCACTGCAGTAACATGGTGCTAAAAGAGGAGCACCTTCTTCAGCTTCACAATGACATATTCTGTAATAAAAAAAGAATATAAAATTTGCATACATTATTGTATAATAAATATTGTTCGTAAACAATTATTTTAGCAGTGCTATAATACATTACTGTTTATAAAAAGGTAAGAAAGAGTTGTTTGAAGATAATTTATAATAACAAAATTTTACATTTACCTGCAAATATCATGATTGCTTGAGGACAATGTGCTTACAGATGAATGACAATGATCTGGTATGATTGTAACTACTGTTGCATATGTTGATTCCTAAAAAATAAATATTCCATTAAACATAAAAAAATAAGTAAAGTAAATTTATATTTTATATATTATAAAATTCTTTAATGTGATTCATATATGAAACTAAAATAATTTATTTATTCATTAATATTTTTTGTTATGTTGCAGATGTGAAACTAAAAAAATTTATTTGATCATTAATATTCAAAGAGTAATTGTCTTAAAAGTATTAAAATAAGAAATAAATGTTTTATGAAAGATATATAGATAAAAAAAGAAAGATATATATGAGAAGTTACCCTTGGTGTCCATTCTGGTAAGCCTTCACCACCAGCAGGGCTATTGTTATTGGAAGGACCAAGCGACAGAGGTGGTTGCCGGTCAGGCGGATTAACATTGATCTGATGAACCGGCATCACTCTCTGACCTCAGCAAAGATGTGATCAGTGATAAACAACATTAAACAAACACATCTTAACGAGTGTTCGATAATTATTTTCCATTGGTATCATGTTTAAGCACAAATTAATAGTTAATTACATACAAAAGACTTCTTGTGCCATGATGTTCAACATTTAACTTGAATATGTACTTAAAAACCTGAAATTACAGCATACTTTAAAGAATGTTATATAAAACTGAAATATTTATAATTGTTATTCGCATAAAAATATTTACTTAAGACTTTGATATTAATGATTAATTTATATCTGGAAGACGATATAATTATGTATTACACTTGATTCTTTAAAAATATAATTTATACAGAAATTATCAAATAATAAATACATCAAAAATATGTAGATATAAGTATTTACTCTGATATCAATTATATCCATTCAAAACAATGCAAAAATTTTTAACGTAAAATGTCAAGTGTATTTATCATTAAGATTATTTAAAAATAGAGAGAGAAAAATAAAAATTAAACAATTCGAACAAGTTAAACAATAAATTCTGATTCGCTTCTTATTCAAATTTGTAATATTTGGGCAAAGAGAGAAAGCGGACACATATACAAAAAAAAACACTGACAGTGACGAAAAATGCTACAGTGGTTATATTTTATCAAAATCACAACGTAAACGTAACACTTGGAACGAAAACTATTCGACAAAAAGAAAACAAAGCATTGGCGTCACATACATCTTTTCATTTCCGTGGAAATCACACTAGCACTAAATTTGGTAATTGGATAATAAATATACTATACAAATAAGCTTGATTTCAAACGATTGAGTGACGTTTAATAAATGAAATTTTTCGTAATTGTTTTGATGAAATTTTTACATAGCACGAAACCAAGTCGATTTTGACACTTCGTCTCGAGTCAATGACACACTATAGGAAACTTATATTCACTGCAGTAAATTAATTAACTTGCACAGTTTAATGTTGAAATTATTTCGAAGTTCTCTTATAGTCTATCACGTTTTGAGCGCGTGCGATGAACCGCATTAGTTTTCAAAAATACCACGAATACTGACTTTATTACAAAGCATAGTTCTTTCTCCACAACAGACTGTGTATCTTATTTCTCTAAGGCGCCGCCATAACGTAGAGCGTAGGCGTGGCGTGTGTATAAGATCAACCAATCCGTTGTTTGGAAATGACATTGAATATTATTACACCAATGAACGACCTCGATTCAAATTTGGAATACGTAAAAAATAGATACGAAAAATATAAAATATGCGTGTATTAATTGTATTAAATCATTTATTTATTCTCTCATTATACAACATACTTTTTTTTTGTCAATCTACATGTAGTACAAAAGAAAATATTTAAACTAAATAACAATATTGTTATAAATTTAAAACCTTAACTTTATAATAGTTATTACTAGATTGAGGATTTTTATGCAGATTCATATTTCTGAGAATGTAATTAAAGAATTAATATGGCTTAACTTGACATTTTACATTAAAGAACCTCTGGCCAATTGTTTTATCTATCAAGCATTATAGAAAACATTGTATTTTGGATAGTTTATATATTTTTTATATCGATCATGTTTTGCAATTTTGTACTTTTAAATTTTTTATAAACCCATAAAAATCCGCACTCTAGTTATTACATTTAAAAACATTTAGATATCATTGAAATTATTCTGTTTTGTAGACGAGATTATGTCAGTTTCATAAAAGTCTTCAATAGAAGAAAAATTAAAAATGTTACATAGTTCTGCATTTTCGAAATATGTAGTATTATATGTAGCCATATTACTGGCATTATCTGTGTGACTTGGTGAAATATTTGAACCACTCTCAGAATTCTTTATATTTGGAAGATTCTTATAAATAGTACTATTTTCGCAGAAATTAATAGATAAACTGTTAAATATGTCTGTTAACTCCATACTTTCATAAATTTTTGCAGTTTTTGACGCTTCTTTTTCAACATTTATTGCTTTCAAACAATTTTCATCTTTAACACTTATATTATTTTCTGATTGGACAGCATGTGAAGATTCTTGTTTAGTATTTTCAAATTTAAAATAATTATTGTTCTTTGTTTCTTCGTTAGTGTTTTCTGGAAAAATATCAGTAGGTGCATTGTATTCATTGTTATTTTCTATACTTATATTATACGGAATATGATTTTTGTTATCATAAAAGACTTTATGTTCATTTTTGTTGCATTTGTAATTTGAATTAAAATTATTAATATCATTCTTTAATTCATCATCAAATTTATTTAAAGAAATTGGTGACAGTGGTTTCTCCATGAGATTTTTCTCATTGTATCGAGAAGCACTTTTAGAATTTATATTACAATGATTTTTATTAAAATGTGCATCATAAATATTATCATCCTGAGAATATTTTTTCATATTTTTATCGATAATAATTTCAGGTTCTATATAGAAAAAAATGACAAATATTAAGAATTATTTAACTTTTTCTTATTTTATTTAAATTATTATAAAGTACTTACCAAATTTTTTATTTTTTTCAATTGATGTATTTGAAAATAATCTTCCAGCTAATAGACCAGCTATGAAATAAATAATATGTATATACATAAGTTGAATATAGAGAATATAACCATATAATAGTTTAAAATAATATTTACCTGCCATTCCAATTGCGGTGCCTCCAACGAAATATGATATATGATTTTCTTTTTGTACTTTCTTTTTCTTAAACATTTTGAAATTTTAATTATACTAATCGAGAGAATTATTCAAATCATATCAATAAATTTCATAACACTAGATATACAAAGGATATAAAATAGTTCATGTTATATTAAATATATTGGAGATATTTCAAGGTGACAACAAAATGTAAACAGTGAATGACCTTTAAATCAAGATGTATTGAGATAGATACACTTTTAGATTTTATTAAATGCTTTAATTTCGTTTTCTCATAAATTAAAGGTGTATTAAGTCTTAAATTATTATAATGCAAACATACAAAAATAACAGCATATCTTATACATAATTAGAGATTAAGTATTGAAAATTACATAACCACAGAAATATCATAGAATATACTTTAAAATACTCAATAAAACTTAGGGCAAATTACATATTCATGATATTACTAATATAAAAAGTACATAAATATGAGAACCAAAATCTATATGTTTAAAGATATAAACAGGTACAAGATTTTAATTTAATGGTTCTTTGACATATTGGACACTTCTTAGCTTTAGGTGCTCGTAGAGTTAGAGTTATACATTTTGCACAAAATATGTGTCCACAAGGAGTAGACATAGGTTTCATTTTAGAAGACAACTTTTCATAACATATTGGACAGGTCAATACAACTAACTTTTCTTCTTTAGAATCATTAAGATAACATATTCCAGTTTCTTTTGGGCTATTGGTATTATCTAGATCTATGGTTTCCATTGTTTGTACATCTTTACATCTATTATTATCTGTTATTTCTCTAAAAAAATGTTTACCTTCAAATAAATTCGATTAAAATTAAGGAAGTATAATGTGGTAATACATACGTACATGATAGAATCTTGAAGTTGTGCAACTTGTTTCTTAGAACCACGCTTTCGTGACTTTCTTATTGTTGAAGTAACATATATTTCATCTTCATTTCGTAATTTTGAAGGTTGATCTGGTAGATCAGTTGTTAAATCAATATAATCAATTGGAACTGACATTTTGTTAATTTCCTTATTTTATTTTGTTCTAATTTACAAAATTCCAGTAGACAGACACAACGATCGTAGATACGACCAACATAAGACACAACTCAAAAAGTTCTTCGATAGGTTATCGATATCTTTTTCTATCGATAGGCCAATTTTTAATTGAGCGTTACAAGTTACGAGATAATCGAACATACAAAACAAACGAAACGAATATGTTAAAATCAAAGCAAACAAATTTTAAATCAAGTTATATCATTTAAAATATATACGGTAAACGTTATTATTATATATTATGTAAAAATATTTAAATAATTTTAGAATTTAGTACTCATTACATTATTTAGAAAATAAATCAATCGTCTATTTAGATTCCATTTTTTAGTTGGATTTATAAAAATATGAATTTACATATATATCCGCAGTCTTATATTTTCTTATTCTTTTATTTTTCGGTTTCACAGTCCGGGAAAAGAACTTGGATTACATATCTTTTTTTACTTCCACTCATTTCCATATGATCCACAGTTGAATAATTTATTTTATTCAACATTATCGTACACGTTGCAAACATTTGTTTTAGTAATGGAAGCGTTTTATAATATTCATAGCCAGGCTTATTATATACAATTAAAATTTTAATATATAGATAAATATATAATAACTATAAACTATTATAAAAAATACACAAAATACATAATTTAAAACTTGAATAGTTTTAATTATATAATACTTCTTCAAAATTTTTTGAGCATAAAATATAGTAAAGTCATGCAGCTCGAATTACATTAACAGCTAAAAAAGTATGATTTTAATTATATATACAAAAATTATATAAAAGAGATATGTAGGCACTTTACACATCATCACATTATATATAAATGTACGAATATATGTATACTATATATGTATATACGACGATTAATGTATATTTAAAGCTATTTATAAAATATGTTTAAAAAAGTATAACAGAATTTTGCTATATTTTACCGAAATGTAATGTATATTTTTTGTGTGTTTCAATAATGTTCATTCAAGAGCACTTCTGTTTCGCATATTTAAAGTTATTTATAATGAAAAGTTTTGCATATATATGTATGAATATAATAATAATATGATTATTCATTTAGAAATGAAAAAATTGATCTCTTTGTTTGCTATTGCATACAATTAATGTTTGTCAACAAATTTTTCATTAATTTTCTTCATCCATTAACATATTATATCTGTATTACGTATAAAAGTTATTTAGTAACATTTTATATGTAAATCTACCTACTTAATAATTATTATAGGGTTTCATAATGAATATACAATAAACATTTAATGCAATTAAAATATTTTAAAAGATGTAATAAGTTCCAATTAACAACTTATATTAACAATTATTACAAATAATCATAAAATCGAATTTCTTTTTACTTAAGGCTATGCACACACTAACGACAATTTGCCGAACAACAGTTTTGTCATTTACGAAAAGAATGCGATTTGGACGCATTTGACAACGCAATTCAGGACACTTTTTTTTATTAGAAGATGAACTTGAACTTTTGATTGATACGAGCGAGAGTGACAAAACTGTCGCGCGACAAATTATCACTACTGCGCGCGTAGTCTAATTCAAGTAATCTTTATATCATTAAAGTAATGGTATATCGTATTAAATTTCAGTCGTCCACTCAATTATTATTTTGTTCTTACCATTGAGTGGATAGATTATAATTTCATTTTGTATAAAAAAATGATTCAATAACCTTCAGATTCTTATAAAATGGACGGTTAAATTTTAATACTTTATGAAAAAATATTATTATGTTTTTGAATTCCTTATATAAAATACCTGATTATATATAGATAAATGATTAAGGAAACACATTATCTTTGGTTATTATTGTGTAGATTAACGAACTAAGTTGTGTCATTGGTTAATGAGTATCTCGATTGCTTTTGTTACGATTACGTAGTAACGAAGCATCCAAGAGAGAATAAGTACCAGGTTCAAATACTGGCGGATATTCAAGACCAGGATAATCAGGTGGTGGTGACGTAGGTGGTGGTATGTAAGGCAAAGTCGGTGGTGTCAATGAGTTTCTAGCTGTGCTTGCATGACCTTTCTGACAAGAGAGCTGACTTGCAATACCCTAAAAATAAATACTTGTTATTATATTTAATATTTGGCACAATATTTATAAATATTATTTATTGAAATATATACCTTCGATATTAAATTTGGAGTACACGGCGATGGTGTATCTGGACTCCAATCACTAACAGAACTGACCGAACTAAAACTCTGACTGAGAGTTTGAGGACTATTTCCACTGAAGGAACTATGAGATTGACTGATTCCACTATCGCCAGGACTCTGACTGCTCGATCGACTTGGTAATCGTGATTGATTATAACATTTTTCTTTAAATAACGCTCTGTGTAATCTCGGTGATCCTATAATTTATACATAAATTATAGTCAAAGATTGTTATAAAATATAACTGAAATTTAAAGTATATTATTTACCCAATAAAGTTTTTTGTGTTTCTTTAGGCAAATCAAGTGTAGAAGGTTTCTGCTGACATTTATTGCCAAACAAATTTTTCAACCGATTTGTCTTTTGAACTTGTTCACCTTTATCTAAATGCATCTCAAATGCAGCAGTCATACCTTCTTGTTCAAATGGAGAAGTTGGTATAGGTGGTGGGTGGTACTGTGCTACGTTTTTCAAACGAGTTTTATCACAATTGATATCTTTTTTATCACCTCGTCGCAAAGAGTCCAACCAATGCTTGTCTGAAGAAACATGATCACGACGACTTGTTAGATTGAAACTTCCTTTGCGACTAATGGATGCATCTTTCTTTGCACGTTGTAAAGTTTCATAGAAAGTATGAAACGTAAGGTCGTTAGTAGATCCTGGGGAACCTAAATGAAAAAAAAAATCGTGTCAATCTTGATATATTAAAGAATTATTATATAATTAATGAAAGTTACCATCATTTCGAGTAAGTCGTCTTGGTGCCACTTTCATGTCCTCTGATAAATTATTGACATTTTTAGGCAAATAATAATCATATGATCTAGAAATGTCATGATTACTTGAAGATTGTGCTTGATTTGTATAAATATTAGTATTATATTCACAATTCAAGCTCATTTGCCTCCCAGACCCATCAACAATATCTGATTTATTATGACACAAAGAAGGTTTTTGGTCATTTGTAACAGTTTTACAGTAAAATGAATTGCATGGCTTCAACTGTTGAATATTTGAGCCAACTGATAATTTTTTTTTATTAACGTAATAAAATTCGTTCGACTTTTTATGAACCGAATGTTTTGACGATTCTCCTTTATATTCATTTCTTTCTGAATCAAAATCTTCGCTATATTGTCGCACTGCGTGAGTGGTATCCGTATTCCGAGAATAACTATATGCAGAAGCAGCGTTATTTACTACTTCATCACTATTTTTATTTCGAATATAAACATCATTATTGAATGTTCCATCACTGACAAATCTGGATTGTTCATTAACAGTCTCATTATCATGAAAGTTCCTATGTTGGACATGAACGTGATCGCTAGTTAAAGGAGTCATCCGTGGTGATACAGGCCTAGTTTTTGTTATTTGTCTTTGATCTTCTTGTTGCAACAACATGAATTCTTCTAATGTAATAAAACCTTGCAAATCTTCTGCTCTTCTATTTCTGTTACTGAGACACCTAAATATTAAATACTATTTCACTAATTACTTTACTATATTCAATAGGATAACAAAATATGTATGTATAAAAGCATATAAAATGTGCTCTACTTCATTAAGGATAGTGTGTAGGAAAACAGTCACAATAAGGACAAACATGCACAAAATATATACATACATATAAAATAAATGCAGTCAATATTTTTAGTTCATTATTTTATTATGAAATGCAAAATATAACAATATTTTTAATTGCTATTATTTTTTAGTTAAAAATTTATTTTTTTGTGTACAATAAAAAAAGATAAAACCATAATAATTTAAGTTTAGTAGAATTATAAAAGATTGTATAATACAATAAAATTGATATATTAGTTCTGTAGCATGCAACATAAATTGTTACCTGTCTGTGGCACGCCTGTAATCACCCATATCTTGAGTGCTAGTTGACATATCAGTAGCACTATGAGATGCACATAATCCATAAAATGTACTTCCTGCAATTGTCATTTGCAAATCTGGCGAATTTGGAACAGAATCTTGTTTCCTGAAAAAAATTCATATTTTATTTTTGTTTTAAACGAGGTATTCCATACTAACTCTTACTTATTAGGCGTAGATGTAGGAAGAACTCTTCTGTAACTTCTAAACTGTGCAGTTGGAACAGGTACATTGTTTCTTGCACCAAGGAATTTCAGATATTTTCTATCCAAACTAGCACCACTAATTTCATGATCCTTATACGAGGGAGAATCTTTACGAACAACTTTTTTTAATGATCCGAACGATTTTTCAAAGTTCGGTTTATATTCCGAAGTATGAACATTTTTAGTTTTACTTTTTTGTTCGCTATCGCTCTCGTCAGTTTCGCTGAAAAGCGCACTGTTCCTACTGTGGCCATCTGCACCTAAGGTTGCTTTGTTAATTGCATCTACCCATAAGGCAAGAAAATCTTCAGTGTCTGCAGCAAAATAAAATACCGTTCCTGTGTGATAAACCTTGAACGCATACTTTCTTGATTTTACTTCAGCGGCTCGTGATACGGTAAATCCTGTTAAAGCTATGAGACAGTCGGCTTTTATACTATTTTGAGTTTTAAACCTATATTTAAAAATATAATAAAATAAATATTTGTAAGATAAATATGTAGATACAAAAATTTGGTTAACGAACCTGTACAGAGAAGAGCATTTTAAAACAAACCAAGCTTTCGCCCAAGCACCACCTGCGCCTCTTGTGCGGTATGTTAGCCATCCTTCTAAATCACCTGTGCCTATATCTTTAACAGATATATTCCGCTTTCCTAGTTAAAGGTAATATAAAAAATCAATAAGTATAAGTGTTTAAAGATTAACATATATCAATATCTATTAAATATATACAATGTGTGACAATTACTTACTTGCAAATAACATACTTCGTTTTCTATTAGTTCTGGGACTATTGCTGGAAGATTTGCTTAAACTTCCATGCAATCCAATACTTCTAGCCACCATCATAGCTTTATTAACTACACCTTTCTCAAAACTTTTTTCCTTTTCAGATACTTTAGATTTATGATCTAGAAATTGCTTTGAAGAGCATGAACCATCCGGAGAATCCATATTTTGAGAATAAGATTCAGTATCATGGTATTCCATTGTTGAATTAGTGTATACAGACTTCTCAACAATAGGTTCATATTTATCACAGATAAACTTAGTTTCCTTTATTTGCTTATCATTGTATTCTAAATATGTAGAATCCAAGTTTAAACTAGGTCTAAGTTCATTATCTAGAGTATTCATATCATCAATAAATTCTAATTTTTCTGTAAAACTATTACAAATATCAAAATAATTTTGCTTATCTTGATAGTCCAAGGTACTTCTGATATGATTTTCCGTATAATATTCCAAACTTTTTAAATCTTTTCTAGTATTAATTTTTTCTGGTGTACAATACTTTTCTTGATCATCAAGCATCTTTGAAGTATTACTTATAGATGAATCCATTGTTAACTTTGAATAATATTTACGTGGAGGCGGATCTGGAGGTATTAGGTGAAGTTTATTTTCTAACTTCCTACTAGAGTCAGTTTTTGTTACTTCTACACATTTGCAAGATTGCATTGCATTTCCTTGAATAAGTAAATCTTCAGCTTTTGTATTATCATTCTGTATCTTTCGACAAATTTGAATCTGGGGAATGTTTTGAGTAATATTATTAGTAATATTATTATATATCTGTACATTACTTTCAGTAAAATTCAGATCACTATTTGTCCATACTTGTTTTTGAGCTTGGATATTTTCTTTTACTGCTACATTAGCTTTTTTTTCTATTAATTTTTTATGTTCTGTCGGACCACAGTGGTTTGGTCCGTTAAATGTTTGAAGAATCTTCTCAAATTTATTTAGGTTTGAATTATTTTCTCCACTGTTTTGCATAAAACTATTTATTGATTCTAATTTATCTTCATTAGTTTCACGATTGGAACTTGAGTTATTTGTAAAATTTTGAGTATTACATATTTTTGATATATTTTCCGTCTCTACATTTAAATTGTTCGTTACGTTCTTTTTGTCGCATTTATTTACATCAATGCTAATACATTCATTATTGCTTTGGTTATTTTCTATACTGATTTTGTGGTTTGCATCAATTACCTTACACATAGAAGTTTTAAATGAATCTAAATGTTCAGATTCAGAACATCGTTTTTTTTTGTTATCTTGTGTAACATATTTATCAGTATCATTATTTTTTTGAATAATATCAAAATTTATTTGAATACTTTGTTTTTGATCATCAATATCTCTTAATTTTTGTTGATCTTCAGAACTCGCAAAAGTCAATTGAACATCAGTCTTACTTGATACATTGCTTACATTATTTGCAGATGGTTCTAACGCATGAAACAACTTTTGTCTTCTGTCTTCTATACTGTCAGCGTCCATTGAATCGTACGCTGGTGTACTGTAACTTTTATCTAATCTTCCTCGCTCTTTACTGTTACATATGCTAAGTTCTTTACTGCTTATTGTACTCTTACTATTATTATGTTTATCCCTAATAAAATTGTTGCATTCATCTAAAGGCACACTTGTATCACTCAAGTTATTGTTATTGGTAACATTAATAGATGTTTGAGAAATTTGGCTGACTGTATTTATATTACTGCACAATTCCTCACAATCTTGAGTAGTTTTACATTCATCTTTTTTCTCATGTATTACACTGATTGTATTACCTACTTGAGGAACATCATGTTTCATCATAGCTTTATCTTGAAACTGTACTTTCTTATCATCAGTTTGTCCATCATTCCTTTTTTTTCTTTTGTTTTGTTCTATAGATATACAAGTTTGTGGTCGTATATTTGATGGTACATTATCTAAACCATGAGCGCAAGATGCTGCTTTGTCTCGCAATTGAGAAGTTGTACTATGTTCCTGTTTCAATTCTTTCCAAAATTGTTCTATATCAATTCCATGCTTGGTAGTTGGACTAGCACCAGTTATAGTAGCTCGTCTTTGAACTGAATTTCTTGGTTTTGTAGAATATAATCGAATAGATAAAGGTGGATCTGTTTCACTATCCGAATCGCTACTATCTATAATCATTGTGTCTAGCATATTAACAGTATCTAGAATGCTTGCAGGTTCTGGACTGGGATTCTTTGGCCTAAACATATTTACAAATTTATATTATATTAGAAACGAAATTGTATATATTTTATAAATGAGGTACATGTGTATATATATATACCTTGGTAATGGCATTGTAAAATCTGGTATAGTTAATAATTCTGGTCTTGGGGAAGGAAGATTGTGTTGCCACCGTGTTGTGTAAGATGTTTTTTTATTGCTTGGAAGTCGATATGGTTTTATGTAAATTTGACCATATATTTTTGTATGTCTTGGTCTACGTTTCAAAGTTAATAATACTTCTGCTGGGCTTTCACGAAATAATTCTAAAAGATTTTTTCGTTCCCAACCAACTACAGTCTGATAATTTACCTAGAAAATATTTAAATTAAATTAAACATTTGTATCATATATTTATAACAAATAAACACAGAAAAAAAGCAGAAAAGAATAGGAAACATAATTTTTTAATTATTAAAAAAAAAGAAACATTACTTGAACAATCTCATCTCCTTCTTCCATTTTACCACACTGATGTGCAGCTGATCCAAATTTAATCTCCGCAATTTGATGAGCTCCATGAAAAGATGGTAAAATATAAAATCCCTACAAAAGAAAATATTTTCCAATTTTAATTGTTCATACCTATTAGGAAATAATTATGTTACTCCTAACAGTTTTACTCTATAATACAAGACTATCTAAATGGGAAGTTACAGATGTGTTGAATCAATGGTTATAGTTTTATCATTAAAGGATGTAGCAGATAACTTTAATGATTATGAAGTATACTATTTTATGATTTATGTTAAATATTTTATGTATATTACATTCATTACATAAAATTACTTAGAAATAAAAATAAAATAGAAGAACATTACTCTATTTTAAAAAATTGATATTATTTCAGAACTTACTAAATCATCTCCTGGTTTCTTTTTTAATGTTGCCAAATCTAAACTAGCAGGTTGTAATATCATAGGATCAGTAATATCTTGTATTATATAATCTGCCAATTTTGCTAATTGCCCACAAATTGTCCTAATTTCTTCTATTGGTTTTTCTGCAAATCTATCTCTTTGTGCACATGTGGCCATTTCCAAAGCTAACTTCATTAATTCAACTTTTTTGTCATTATATTCTAATTGTCCACTAAAGGGAGGTCGATCAAGCCACCTTACTAATGGTTTTACAGCCATTATAACTGATGCTACATCAGATAATGTTTGGGTTGTAACAGGCTTCGAATCTGTCTGATGAGACAACTCATTTTGTAAACTATGCGATTGACAAGACAGTCGTAATGCCAATAGTTGCAGATTTTCACGATCAAGTTCATAATGGAAATTTCTCAAATATTCTACTGCTTCAAGAATAATTTCCTGATGACCAAGTTTCAATACTCCAAGGTGTTCTAGGTCTTCAGGTCTCAAAC
The DNA here is from genome assembly GCA_014737475.1 of Bombus confusus. Classification (NCBI taxonomy): domain Eukaryota; kingdom Metazoa; phylum Arthropoda; class Insecta; order Hymenoptera; family Apidae; genus Bombus; species Bombus confusus. Next base: position 1,021,700 of record JACXIV010000041.1, read on the forward strand.
TTAATAACTGTTGTCCATTAACACCATGATTAGTAAAGCTATGCACATAGGGAAGAACAGAATTATCCAAACCTAAAACAAGAAGCATTTTTTTCTCTAAAGGATTCAATTACTTTAAGAAAAAAAAAGGATAATGTGAAAGTGAAATCATAATATTTTAATGAAAAATTTGTATATAAATTTGAACAAAGTTATGAGGGAAAAATAATGATAATTTTTGCTTTTATAATAATTACTCATTTAGTATTTTGTTTGTTTCGAAAGTAATAACAATGAAAAAAACAATAATGAAATTACATGAACGATAATCATTTATAAACTCTTTCGAATATTAACAGTGCAGATTAGGAAAATAAATGAAGATACTGCAGTTTCAAAATATTTTTAGAAAAGATTTAGTATTACTAAAGACTCGTTTCATAACGATATATCATTTACGAGTTATGTGATTGTAATGAATGAATAAACACTGTATATACAGGCAATAAAGTGATTGATTAAAAGGAAAGAGGGGCGAAGAGAGAGGTGCGGGCGTATACTGAAAAATTTTCACACGCAAATTTTCACGACATTGTTTCTGCACATAATAGAGCACACTTGTTTCTTAAAATACATCGATGTATAACACTGATTCAAAAGGAAATTCAATTTTTCGCACCTTTCAACCATTCGCACACTTGTTCAGTTTTCCATTCAGCAACATTAACATACGCCATGACCCGATCATCTACTAATTCATAAAATATTAAAGATTCTCCTCGACTCCTCAATCCTCAGTCGTTCTAATTTCCAACATTAACTGAGTATAGAATAGACATGACATTATATATGGGATTTCGTATCTCATGTTCTGAAATACCGATCTTGAAAAAAAATTAGACTGTTTTTTACGCCCTCTACGGTTTGCTAGGGCGAATCATTGACGAAGTTTTCAGTCTGCTAAGTCGATAACTGTAAAATACATATGTACAGTCGATGACTTAATAATAACTGTGTACATATACTCACATATTAATGGCATATACTCACATATAATCACATATTATTATATATTGTGTAGTTGATAATTTTTCATTCAATATCATATACCAATGATTTTCAAGGTATATCAATTTATAAAACTGCATCAAATTGTAACATATTTATTGTTTTACATATAATTCATTGGAACGTATTAATTACAATGTAACATTAAATAAAATGTGTACATATATTATATTGCACAATATATATTACACAGAATGTAAATAAAAATACATTGAATGCTTGTGCGTATTTACATATAACGTATATATTAATTATATGTATATATATGTTTATATACAACATAGATAATATTTACAATCTATATTTCTTATATAAATTTCTTGTATATAATAGCACCAAGTATAGCTATTTCCAGTAATATAATTAAAACTAATATAAACTTATTCATTAAAATTCTTCTTCGCATAACATTTAATATCCGTCTTGTCTTATCTAATTCTTCATCTGTTTGAGATAATCTTCTATCTGCTCTCAACAATCGTTCCCTTTGTTCACTCAATTCAGAAATTACTTCTGTTCCTATTTGTTCACTCTCAACAGCAACTGCTTGAGATCTAGCAATAGATTGTGATGAGCGATCCAGTATTGCATTTCCTTCTAATAATGTCCGTCTATGCTCTTCCTCCCAATTAACTCCAAGATTCATTGTGAGAATATTAATAAATATGTTCACAACAATATTATGAAATAATAATTACATTCATAACAAGAAAACAAAAGTCATTTAAATTGTCAGATCTGCCATAATATCCAAGAATTCACTTTGATCAACTGAAATCATAAGTATAATTTGCAACATTATTTACAATATAAAATAAATGAAATAAACAATCAAATTAAAATTTCCTCAATAATTTAATTAATTCAAAATCAATCCTTTTTTTACTAGAACCATCTTGATCCAAATCAAATTCTTTAATCATAAGCTCCATTTCCTCATTAGTCAGATCACAATCAAGCTTTTTATTAAGTTTTTGGAGATCTTCTACTGTTATCTTGTCATTTGCACTCTCATTTGTAAATAATTTGAACACATATTTAATTTCATCTAAAGGTTTTCGCTTATTTAACTTCTCTGATACTATGTAAATATAAAATTTAATTAAGACAATACTGATTATGAAAACACACGCATTATTTATTACGAACTTTCTTAAGAATATAAATAACAGATTATTTGATTAAATTTAATATTTTTTGTTTAAACGCACCAATGTAGTTAAAATCTTCGAAACAAATTTTATTATAACCACGCTTGTCATACATTCGTATAATAGATAAAATGTAAGATTTTTTTACTACAAAACCCAAGGCTTTTAATGCAGCTTTCATTTCATGATAATCTAAATAACCATCAGTATCAGTGTCCAGTAAACAAAATGATTCCTTTAAGCGTCTCTTTAAATTTTCCGTACGAAAATTCTTTGTAATATTTGACATAATTGACAATAAATATTAGCAAAATCGAGTTGACATGTTTACCTTCACTTATCTTGCAGAACTTTCTTTTGTTGTCAACAAATTATATGTAGTTTTATTCAAGATATACACTCGTTATGTTATATATTATTATATGTCCTGAATATGCTTCCGACAATACATACATAAATTTTCTGTTTATTGTAAACATATGAAGGCTTCATGAATCTAACGTCGTGAAATATTCAACCACTATTCAAACACTATTCACTACGGTCATATAAACAGGTCTGAACACTCGTTAGGGAAAACCGTCCAGCTTTCGAGTCGAAAAAAATCAAGATGGAGAGCATGGAAAGGTCTGCTCTCAGACTACACTCTGGGAGACAGACTACGATCATATAAATTATAAACTGTTCTCGACACTCTCTAGAGGAAACTATCCGAAAATTCAGTCGTGACAGAAATGAGTAGCTAATCTACTGGTCGTGATTACGATCATATAAATAGGTTTCGCTACTCATATACCGAAGCCTAGGGGAAAATTGAGTCCTGTCTAGTTGTGAAAAATCAACATGGAAGATAAAAAGGTTTTTGATCTGCACATACGTGGCATGCTATGAATGCCTTAGATAGAGATAGAGCACTATATTCATCTCCATCTATCTCGCAAGAATGTGAACCTTATTGACCTTATACATATGATCGTAGGTACGGCAATTCCTATGGAGTGAGATGTCAACATTTTGATGTTTTATGTCGTACATAACATTAATTTCCTTACTAGCAGCATCATAACGCCATCACGAAACTCGCAAAAGCTCGCATATACGCATTCATTATCAATGACGTAGTCAAAAGTAATGCGTTAATCGATACATGACTGTTTTAATGTTGAAATGAGTGACGGCCACGATGACAATCGTAGTAGCAATGGTAGTGTGACGGCTTAAAAACATTTTTCATCGCTTATTGTTACAAAGCTCGTGTGCTTTTCGGAATTTCGTGACAGCGCCACTATGCGACTAATAAGGAAATTAAAACATTAAAATCATGATCAAAATGATCACATTCCCCACTACCAAAAATTCTACGAATTGCCGAACCTGTGTATAAAATCGTAGTTACATGATATTGCAACTATTGAGTAAAATGTGTTATTCACCAATTTTTTAAATTATAAATTAAAATAATTAGTTTGTCAAAAATTCTATTTTGTTGGGTATATAAAACATACAACATAAATGTCTGTTTGTCAACGTGTATGTAGTTTAAAATTCTAATTCTCTATATAAATATATATCTATGTATAAAATGTATAATTCTTTAATTTAATTTTTAATTGAAAATTCAATTTCCCTGGAAATCCATGAAATACTAGTAACACGATATTTCTAGTTATTTTCTTTTTACTTTCTTAGATAAGTGATAAAGTGCTTCTTCGATAGTCAATTTCATGACTAATACTTTGTATAAAACGTAAATAATTATTGACATATAAAGAAATGCCACAATATACATGCAATGAAAGTAACATTGAGTATATAAATATTTTTACAACGAAAAATATTAGGTAAAATATTTTTGACACAGAAAAGCCTCATTTAAGAATATTCAATGAATATCATATGTGATATTTTATAATTGTCATACGTGATCTCGAATATAAATAATTGTCTTGATATTGTTCAATTACGCTTAAATTATGAGTGTTGATAGCGAGAATAAGTCAAATGAAGCTATTGCTCCGTTTACACCATCAGCAGATCAAGAAAATACGGATAACAGAAATATTCAGGAAACTACTATAACCCCAGAAATGGTGCTACGATTACCTACAATTACTGACAGTAAGATAATATATACTGATATTTTTTGTATTTCAATATATCAATAAATAAGGAAGATCAAACGTATATTACATATCTATATTAATTTCAGAATATTTATGTTCACCTGAGGCAAATATTTATGACATAGATTTTACAAGATTTCAAATCAGAGATTTAGAAACAGGAGCAATATTATTTGAGATAACAAAACCACCAGTTACTGGTTAGCAATTGTAGATATTATAATTAATGATAATTACAACAAAATTTGACACAAATGTATTTATATTTGATATATAGAAATGAAATTTTATTATTTATATCTTAGAATGTGATTCCAATCAAGATGTGGAACCAGAAAGTGAAGAATCTGGTTGTGAGGATGCTAATACTGGCCGTTTTGTACGGTATCAATTTACACCTCAATTTCTTAAACTAAAGACTGTCGGAGCTACAATTGAGTTTTTGGTGGGTTCTAAACCAGTAAACAATTTCCGAATGATTGAACGTCACTTCTTTCGGGATAGATTGTTGAAAACCTTTGACTTTCAATTTGGATTTTGTATACCAAATAGCAAGAATACTTGTGAACACATTTATGAATTTCCTACTTTACCTGCTGACTTGGGTAAGCAGTGAATAATTTATTCAATGTGATTTTATTAATTTCTAATATATAAACATTACAGTTTCTGAAATGATTGCAAATCCATTTGAAACACGTTCAGATTCATTTTATTTTGTGGACAATCAATTGGTCATGCATAATAAAGCTGATTATGCATATAATGGTGGACACACACATGATGTACTTTAGTAGATGAAGTCAGTAGGAAACTTGCACTTTGCAAAAAATAATTGTGATAATAGTAGCAAATATTTAGCTAATTTAAAATTCTAAATTTATTTCTTTTTATAAATAATTGCAATTTTCACAAATTTTTAGATTAATGTTTAAATGTTAAATTTGCTTCACATGCAATTTTTCACTCTTCTAATTGAATATATATCTAATTGAACAATTCTCTATATTGAACTTATAGCTGAATAAATATTTTTTAATTTTATTATAATTAAAAATTCTATTATGATGCCTAATATTTAAATAGTTGTTATTTTAAATATGGCCTTGTGTAAAACTGTTTGTCAGTTTTATCACTACTAAATCTTAACTAATGACATGGAATGTATTTTTTATGAAAGCATCAAACAAGAGGCTAAAGAGATGAGCTTTGTAAGTTTTTAACAAGCACAAAATTCATGATTTATTTATACTGCATAAAATTATATTTTACTTCACTATTTTTCTCCTGATTTATATGTAATGCCATAAACTTCACAAATACATGTATATATTTACAAAACATATTGTGTATTTTTTTTACATATGAAATGATAATAAATTATGTCTGATTAACGAAATCAATCGTTATTTTTAAAAACTCTGTTGGTTTATCTGCATGTACCCAATGATTTGCACCATTTATATAAGTAAACTCAGCAGATGGAAATAATTGTTTTATTTTATCATGATCTTCTACTCTTATATAATCACTGTTCGAACCACCTATAAACAATGTCGGTCCATTGTATACTTTTGATCCTACATCTGGAAATACAGCTATTTGTGATGCAAAGTTTTGTTCTAATACAGGTAAATTGACCCGCCATTTATATTTCCCAATATCTGCTTCTACTAAATTCATTACTAAAAACTGTAATAAAGAAAATGTTAGTTTATATGAATAACAGCTGTTTTAACTGTTCATGTGGAATATAATAAATATTCAATTACCTGACGTAAAGGTAAAGATTTAATAGCACTTGCAAGTTGCTCTCTTACACTAGTACGTGCTTTTGTCAATGTTGTGATTCCATCTAAATTTACTGTGCGCATGGCTTTGAATATTTTTTCCATTTCCATGAGGTGAGGACTGGTCCTCACCGGAGACATATCAACTATTATTAATTTCTCTACTAGCTGTGGGTAATTTAAAGCTACATACATCATCGCAGAACCACCCATGCTATGTCCTATTAATGTAGATTTTTGAAATCCTAAGTCATTCATAAGTTGAACTATATCCTGTGCCATATGACCATATGTCATGTCTGAAGAATGTGGGGAATCTCCATGATTTCTTGCATCTATAGTTATCACCTATAAATTTATTTTAAGTATTCCTTGCATTGCACGAAATCCAGGTATCTACCTTACGGTCTGTATCCTGATGAATTGTTTTTGATAATAAGTTCCAGTTAGTCTTTGAACCAAAAAGACCATGCATTATTATTATAGGTTGCTTGAAAGCATTTTTATTCCCATCCATAGATTCATAAGAAACATATGCTAGTTTTACTGGTATTACACTTGAAAATTAGTAATAATGAAACGAAGACTATATTTTAACAATTAAATTATATAAATAATATTGTGACAAAATTATATATATATATATACATATATAACAATTAAATTATATAAATAATACTGTGACAACACTATATATATATATATATATATATATATATATATATATACGCTCAAGTATATATACGTACGAATCAGAATTGCAACGTATTTGTTTGGAAGATAAATATGGTACAAAAGATGAAGTAACAACGAAATCTTGTCTTCGATAATGGTGAAAAATATTTCTCGTTATTATATATCGAGAGCACACACCACTCATACTTCCTATTTTTTATTTTTTAACAATATTTAACAATAAATTTTGATTGTTTCAGAAAAAATTTGTATCTTATGTTGCTTTTTTATAACATAAAATCATGAACCATGAATGAGCTACATGTGGCAGTAGTACATTATCAAATAATATTACGATCTAAAACAGATTAGATAATAATATACACATAATATGTGTAAATAAATACAGTAATATTTTGTATTATATAGAATGTTTCTGTTATATGCATCCGAAGTGAAATAAGTCACTTTCAATGCAGTGTTCCATTTATTATGTCATTATATATATATATATATATATATATATATATATATATATATATATATATATATATACTATTACGTTAATGTGTGAATGTATAATAACTGATTGAACGACCAAACCATATTGTTGTACTAATACAGATTTGAGTATACAGAGATATATAAATAATAATGTTTTACATAATCATTAAAATTAGTACTAATTTGATACATACAATAAAAATAATTCTGTGAGATGAATGGTTTGATACACAAAAAGCATAAAATATTAAATATGGAAGTTTAATTTAAGGTTAATAAGATATTTATATAATAAGAATTAAATCTTAAACTGTTTCAAATTTTATTTCTTTTTAATATATACGTGTAATGTAAACAGTACATATATACAGAAAAGATATCAACGAATATTGACTTATATTGGTTCCATATAAACGATTATATGTACCTTTAATAAATTGATGATAAATAATGAATTAAAAATTGTTTTAATCAGTAAAAAGAGTGTTTCACTAGAATAGTATAATTATATAAATATCGTACTGCTACAAGCGCACTAAAATTTTGATGTTATTGTTTTGTAAAAGAAATATAAGCACATACATATTTTAAAGATTATACCTTCAAATTGATTGGCGTTTTGAATTGAATTTGAATTGAATATATTAGAAATTAAAAAATTATTTAAATCATTAGAAACCTGATCTTTAGAAAGTATGTCTAGAAGATTTAGATTTCAACATAAAATAAAATAATTAATTTTTTAAAAATTGCAGTTGTAATAATGAAGCGTTTTTTTTATCAAATTTCCAAAACCATTCGAAATTTTATTCGCAATTCTCAGAAGTGCTGTATAGGCCTACGATCTCATAAATGTATATTTCTAAATATATATTTATGTAATAAAAGTAAAATAATTTTCACTCAATATTTAAACGTATTGTGATTGGAGTTTTCTAATATCATATTATAATAACAAAATAGACGAACAATTAGCCTTTAATGGGTATCTCAATATATTGATTAAATATCGATATCATGCAAACCAATATGTATATGTAATTGTAATTCTATCTTAACAAAAGAATTTTGTTGGAAGCACTTAGCTTTATTTAGTAATTACAAAAAAATCTGGAATTTAACATTTTGACGGGTTTGATAATTCTAGTAGGACGTACATCTATCTATATTATTAATTTCGTGGCAGATGCATACGTGGCGCTGTGGTAGCAACATGCCACTGTGAAGTGGCAGGAAAAAGACAAATCGTATGTCGTTTTTAATTGATTCAAGTTGTAATTTGATAAAATGAGGTGGCTCATTTCGTGTTTATTCCTAATTTTTTTGAGCTCCAGAGTAAACTGCTATTTCATTACCGTTGACGCACATGCCGAAGAATGTTTCTTTGACAATGTGGAAGCGGGCACGAAAATGGGTTAGTTTCCTCTTCTATACTTATTTTTAATATATGTATTATGGAGAAATAATAACTTTCAATCTTCTAAAATGAAACTTTGATATAAAATTGCTTTTATATTTCAAGATGAATGTTAATCGAAGCAATTTTTTTAGTATTAAAAATACATGTATTAATAAACAAAGAGGTTCTGTTATTGCTTTCGTAATTAATGTGGTATAAATCATGTAAAATAGTATAAAAGAATCTTACTACATTATTAAAAATTGTTGAATTACTATTTTATTACAATTAGCATAATATATTACAATAAGTAATATAAATTAAATTTAAATTTATCAAATTTTTATTTGGATAATATTTTAATTCAATAAAGATAAAATAAACAAATTTGGTGAAATTATTGGAATTTGAATAATAGATTGTAGTAGTACTTGCATACTGTATTTATATTAGTATATACCATAAGTTAACTCAAATATGTCATTATTTATGTTATATGACATCTTTTAAAATAATGTTATTATATTCACACAAAAATGATATTATTTTCATAGGTCTTACATTTGAAATAGCAGAAGGTGGATTTTTAGACATAGATGTAAAAATAATTGGTCCTGATGGAAAAATAATTTATGAAGGTGATCAAGAAAGCAGTGGTAAATATACATTTGCTGCACATCTTGCTGGTGTTTATACATATTGTTTTGGCAATCAGAAAAGTAGTATGACACCAAAAGTAGTAATGTTTAACATGGATATTGGTGAAAATCCAAAGCCTGTGGAAAATACTTCAGATGGGAAAAATTCTGATTCAAACCATAACAAAATAGATGATATGATAAAAGAATTAAGTACAAGTTTATGGGGTGTGAAAAATGAGCAAGAATACATGCAGGTAATTTCTCTTTAGAATTTGTGTTTAATTTCCTTGTGTTTTACTAAATCTTTTAGTAAAATTAATATTTTATTTTCAGGTTAGAGATCGTAATCACAGAGCTATCAGTGAAAGTACAAATACTCGTGTAGTTATGTGGGCATTTTTTGAAGCTATGGTTTTGGTTTGTATGACAATAGGACAAATTTTCTATCTAAAACGATTCTTTGAAGTTAGAAGAGTCGTCTAATTCAACATATGCAATAAGAAAATACACTCATTGTACATTTTTTTATGTGATTAAGTTATAATAGAATTAAAAGATTTCAACGTTTTGAAGTTATTTCTTTCCTTAAATTTGACATACTAATACACAGTGATGTTGAAAATTTATAATATTCTTATAAGTGAAATATGATTTCTCATGATAATTTTAAAGACATTAAACAAAATGTTTTTTGCACTGGTACTAGTTAAAAGAACTTAATTTATATATAACTTAAAATATATATCATATATAAAATCTAATTATTCTAATATTAATAATTATTCAGAGTTATTTTTATTAAACAAATATGTACAGAAATTTGTATCAAAATATTATATCATTTTCATATGCGAGTTTAAATTCTATAACTTACACTAGAACTTAAAATAAGATCATTTATACAATTGTACAGAGTTATATGATTTAATAAAAAAATACTTATTAATTATTTGATAATTCTATTAGATATATCTAATATATCTTAGATGAATCAAATTTTATTTAAATTTTACTTATCTGTTTCTGTCACGTCGATGTCATGTAGCGATTTTAATCATTTTGATATGTTAGATTAGAAACAATAAGAGAAGAAACTGATATTATTTATAAAAAATGGTATGGTATCTTGGTATGTACTTATTTATTATTTTACTGCTATGCAGTCATTGAATAAATAATTCAATATGGAAATATTTATGAAAAATAGTTAAGATTAGTTTATATATAAAAAAGTAAAAATTTGTTTTAAGTTTAAAATTAGTTTGTTTATTATTATGTAATTCGTTCAATCATATAGATGGTTAAATAATAGTTAACTTAACATATTAAAAAATGTTACATTAAAATTATCGGATTTTAATTATTAATTAACTATAGGTATGTATAATGATTATTTAGAATCTTTCTTTCCTTTTATGTAAATTTTATGGTGGAAACAAAATTCTTCGCACAATCTTCTGAACAAATTTCATGTTTGAAATTCAAATATGATTATTCGATTAATTAGATTTCTGTTTTGAAATATTGCGGAAACATTGAAACCATTCATAGTGCAGCTCTCTCGTCAGATAACTCGTCTGATTCGTGAAGCAAGCGTGAGAATAAATGAATGAAATAAGAAGGGTGGTAGGAGCACCCTTCTGGTATTCACCCTAGGGCACTTAAGTTAGAAAGGCTCATTGTCCGCTCCTTCTCATTAGATGCCACCTAGCAGTTTCATCGACCCTACGTAGTAACAATACTGTGGATGCTTTTTTTCCTCCTCCTTGATCTGTAGCTACAGGAAACACGAGCGGATTGCATGTCTCGGTGTCTGCTCTAATCCCGGCCATGATTATACCGAAAGACAATACTTTTGGTACTCCTGCAGCTAGTGTGAAATGTCGGAAACGGAATTGGACAGTATTACTTCAGTTGAACTATTCGTTCGAGTTCGTAAGCCAGGAAAATTTCGGACCCACTACTTTTATGCAAACTCGAAGCTTTGAATAAATGAAGATATGGCTATGTATGACATATGAATGTAGTAAAATTAAAAATGATACGTCTTTCTTGCCATTTATCATTAATTACAACGTATTATTTTTCTCGAAGTGATCTCATGATCGGTCAATTATGGCCATATGGTTTACGTTTTAGCCGTGATACTACTTGATTATGTATTCTGTCAGGCATCCTGTCCCTGGACGTTGTCATTAACCCTCGTTATCTTTTAAAATTAATTGCAATGCTTCATACAGTTTATGGTTTGTAATATCTATCATGAAACTAATTTATATGGAACAAATAGTTATAATTAAATGGTAATTTTACAGTAGCTTACAATTCTGTAAAAGGTTATTGTAATTCTTATCATTTATAAATGTGAATCGACGAAATTGCAATATTAATTACTATTAATTATTAAGTTTTATGTGCATTTAAATATCACGTGGACGTTCGAGAAAGTTAACAATTAAATTAACAATTGTAGGTTCAAAATAATCATTTATCTATATTTCTAAGGATTATACCTTTTATGTTGTGTAAATGCCGACTACGGATCGCAATAGATATAAATTAATTACGTATAATAATCAGGAAGGTGTTGATTTCGTTGATGCCTTTTATTCACACCGTCCAGCCGGCATGTAATCAGAACTATAACAGACGATACAAGACGATATAGGTAATTATTGAGTTTACTAACTGTGCGATTCGATCATGGTCTCATATAACAGGCCAGCATTGTGAACGTCGTTGAAAAACGTAACATACGGTCGTAAATTCATCGCTATTACAGTGCGATATGCGAGCGAGGAAAACGTTTATTATAAATGTTTCACGAGCAACTATGAATTACGGGTCATACAGTTTACCGAGCGAACTTTTTCTTTTCCTTTTTAAAGATCTTTGATTATAAACGTTTGCTTAATAGACGATTACGAATGTCCCAGAGGGAACTATGTATTACTTGATATGTAGTTTGGAATTTGAAACTTTTTCAGCCATCGAGGATGTAATGGGAGTAGAAATTATAGAAAGCATTTGTACATTGATAAATTTTAAATAACATCATCAAATTTTGATTTATTATCTAAATTTTGTAAAAGAATGATTTCATGTACATATATATCGTTAGAAATCTCCGAAATAGATATTGTACAAGAAGTTGTTATCACGGTATGATATTCCAGATATATTTATTACAATTCTAATTATTGTAAGAATGCAACATCTTTATAACAACGTGGATCATTATTACGAGACTTTTATTTAATTCACATACAATTTTAAATCGTATTATATACATGTAAAAAAGGAAAAAGAGAAAAAATTTAGTAATTTCACTAGCTTCCAATTACTTGGATCAGAGAAACTGCTCTATAATTTAACGCTCTGGTTGGCACATGTGTTCTTGACAAGAAATATGCAAATTTATTAGAGCAATTGCACGACTCTAAAGAGGGGTCTTAAGGTGTAATTACCACTGTCCTATCAATGTCTGAACAAATTCGACCAACTGGAAGAATTTGTAATATCAGACGTCCCTCTCGGTTTATTCAGTTGAGAAATTACCCTTTTATACAGTTGAAGTTTTGCTAAATGCCTTGTTAGTATAATTCTATTGTATGAAATCTTTTGAATGGCAATAGAAATGTAGATAGATCTCATGAGATCTAAAAAACTTGGAAATGAATGAAATCAGACAAGTCCTATACGACGATTGGAAAACACTGATTGCTTTATTTTATATTAAATTAGTGTAATTCAATTAATTAAAAATATTTTATATAAAATATAGTGTAATTAAAATATCTTTAATCAAACTCCATGTATCTGCGAATAAAACGTTACAAAAATTCACACGTATACCTATCTTGTATTAATATAGAGAAAACACTCCATACGAAAGGAAAGGATAGAATGTATAGAAATTTTTCAATGACACCATCGACAGCAAATCTTGTAATTAATCGGCCGTAATATTTATTATCCGACCGTGAAGAAAGATTCACGGGATAAGTTGGTAGATTTATCGAGGATACGAAGGGCTTGGCCCGAAACGGAACAAAAAAGAACGCTGCTAATTAAGGAGAGCGATTACACGTAACGGTATAATTAAGAGAAAGGAAGAAGAATTAGAGTCGGTACTATGACAAATAAACGACTTTATCCGCACAGGAATTAATCGAACAGGCGAGGAACACGGCTTGCTTAACGAGATATAATGTATTCGATTTGTTGAACTTATCAGGAAGATTCTGATGAGTTCAGAGTCTCGTGAGTTCAGGATAATCATATGAAATAATTTTATTCTTCCAAGGCAATTATTATATATAAATATAATATCAAGAAATATATATATGGAGAAATTATGAAATAATTGTTACCTTATTTTTCATTTATTTTATAATAATAAAAAATAGATCGTTTCATGCTTTATCAAATACTTGGGATAATATCGCAATTGAATGCTTCAATTTAATTTTTAAAAAGTCGATATCCTTCTGCGATACTCATTTTGTATATTTATGGTGGAGACCAACAGATTTGACTGGTCCAGTTTATAAAGGGATAAACTTAACATGTTACCAGGAAGACTGGTAAAGGAGCGTTCTGTTCCAAATGAAAAGACGAGGAGAACATATAAAAGAAAGACAAAGATCCCAAAGTTCAGAAGTGCCGCTCGCCAGCCTATTACGTTGATCTGTTAAACCACTACATATGCAAATTTCGGTAGGCAGGGCTTGTAGTTAGTGATGCGCTCTGAAACACTTCGAATTGCATAGAAATTATGATTTAAGCGCCTTTTACTATACATATAGCTATAATACATTTTAAAATATTTACCCTATTATTTTCACCTGCTGTTACTTTTACTGCCCTAATGTATTGTGTAATAAAGAATGATACGTTCAATAAATTATTATTATTATCACGGCAATCATTGTCTGTACGTAATTATTTGTTTCAGTAATTTTTTATGAAAATGTTTCTAAAATACTTTTTGCAATAAAAAAACTGCAATTTCAATGTCAGTTCGATGATAATAGGTAGAAGAACCTGAGAATGAACCCGTTCAATTACCAGAGCAGAACGTGTTTACATGTAAAACAAGTGGTTTATCGTGTTCATCGATGTGAGTAAGAGTTCTGCCTTTCTTACTAATGACCCAACTTCATTCCGAAGGGAGACTACCTTTAAAGGCGATAATTGTATCGACATTCTTTTTCCCACTGAGAGTTAAACATTGTGTACTCCAACTAATCTTGATATACATACAAAGGATTTCTCTATCTCATACTTAATATTTTTATTATACTAACTGTAGTGATGATAAAATAATAAGAATATTTTATAGAAATAACGATTTATAATAGATATGATTTGAATAAATATAGGTTTGCCATTTTGTTAATATATACTATATACTAATATAATATATACTACAATATTTTTTAATGTATGTATAGACGATAATCATATGAAGCCAATAATATATTATTATAACGAAACGACTAAAAGATTGATATGTCGGATTAGCAGATATCTAATTGTAATATATGCAAATTATAGTCAGTTGTTTATCTAGCAATCAGACGGTTACGTATTTCAGCTGGAAATCATGATACGTGAAATATTATATTTTACTATAGACATTATAATCAGTATTTAAATTAATACAGAGGAAATAATGGCGTGTAATTTCTAAAAATGTAAAGATTTATAAAATTTATAAAAATGACTACGTGTATACGTAGTATACTACTACATAATTTCCTTACTATATGAATTCGCTTCATTAACTAATACATGTATCAAGATCTTGATAGCACGTCTTATTGTTTGCTTATGAAAGTTTTATTTAGATACCCTACTTCTTTCTAATTGCTCTGTACGACTGCTTTCTTGAATACTTATGTGATTTGTACACTGGTTTTTCAAAAGATTTACTCGACAAATTATTTTCAAAATATAACGGAGAAACTATTCAATTTATTTCAGGAAATTGTAAATAAAATGTTCTCGAAAATTGGCTTTCGATTCATCTTTGCTATACCATTCATTCGTTCGTTGGTGTTCCTTTGTTGAATTCCTAAAAAAATCTTTGTCGAACGAGAAGGATCACGAAACCACCCCTTTGTCTCTCCAGAATCACTCGGAGGAAAGAGAGAGAAGAAGAAAGAAAGGAGAAGTCGAATCGAAATCCTCCTCGGGGTCCTTCGCGATAGAAGGGGTTGCATTCGGGCAGGAAAAAAAGAGCTGCTAATTGACACGAGCGATTGCACGTAACGGTATAATTAGAGAGAAGAATACGGAGCCTGGACCGGTGCACCGATGAACCAATGAACCGGCCAGAGAGCGGCAAGAGGGGAAGGAGAGAAACAGAAAGGCAAAGGGAAACAGGGGAGAGAAGCAGCCGTCGAGTTCCGTCGAGGGTAGTGATGGGCATTCAGTTTCTCCTATATCACGAGTTTTCAAACAATTTACACGTATATTGACACGTTGACTGGCATTGGCGGTCTTCGGTAAGCGGCACCTAAACCTTCCACTGACGCCATGGAAGTCACCGATTAATTAAAGTAATTTCCACATGATTCAATGTACATTTCCAACAAATAATAAGTTATTTCAGATTTATAAGAATTGTCAGTTCAAGTACTCAACAATTCCTGAAATAGAGCTGTTACAGTATTTTCATCTATAATTTACTAAAAAAATTGTTTAGATGTACGTCCAATAAGAGATATGTTTACTTATTATGCATTTTGTTTAACGTGGTTGATAATTGAAGATAAGGCAAAATTGGCTTGGCAGATTCACATTTCAAAGAAATGTTTCGTATATTACGTGAACGCAACGCTGAACTTACTGAAATAAGTGATACCATTTTGACGCCCTGGTTAACGCATCAAATTTACCCGGCAGTTAACGCGGTAAATTATTCAACGAAACAGGGAACATAAATCTTTCAAGAAATTCGACAATTAAGTAAAATTCAACAACGACAAATATCTCAAAAAGAGTACTTATCCGAACTGATATACCAGCCACAATTTATCTTCAACGTTATTCGTCATACGTCGAGCTAAGTATTATAGAAGATAAATCAAAGCTATTCGGTTTTGACATTCGATCGGTGAATAATCACGATAATGGAGAACTCGCGGTGCCAGTTTCAACTGATTCGAGGTGCCTTAAGGCCATCGCTAGTCGAGGGGGCTCCCTCTTTGGGAGAACGAGCAGGAGAGACCGATCCCGTGGCGTGCAGGAGAGACAAGGCAGCGGGAGAGAACGAAACGTACCACGGTCTCGTGGATTCTGCCTGCACTCTGCGACCATTCCGCAGTAACACGTCGTCCAAGTCGGTTTCGCAGCGTTCCTCGGTCTCTGGCCTCTTGCCACGAGGCAGCACACGTCCTCGAGATGATCCAACAACCGATCCGCCGTGGGACCGGCTTCTTTTTACCGATCTTGCCTACCTCTGTCTAAAACCTCCTTTGAACGAAAGGAAACCTCTTTCGATTCCTGCTCCTGAAAAATTCCTTCGATCGTGCTGGAATTTCACGTGCCAAATATGGTTCTGTTTCCTTCTGCTCCCCTGGTCTCGTAACGTTCACGGGATCTCAAAGTGGTGAACAGAAAGGACACTCTAAAATAAGTTTCGAGTCAATGTGGATGGTGATTCTTAAGACGTTCGACCGGAGGAGAATAAAGTTGTTTTGGAGTTGCACGTAACAGCTCCGGTGACGCTTCGTCTTTCGAATCGACGAGAATGAAGGGCCCCGAAGAAGGTCGAGAGGATTTTAGCACGGTGAACCACAGCATTCGTCGGGGACGCCTCGAGGAAGGGAAGTGACAAGAAGTCATTCGGTGTTTGAAGAGCTTACGAAATGATTGAGAATTAGAATGTGTTTACCCGTTGGTGTTTCGAGTGACTGTTTTCGATGACACTTCCGCGACCGGTTGCCTCGACGAACAGGTGATCGTTGTTTCACGGCCGATTCCTCTTTTTTCTATTTACCAACGGTGACTTACGAAAATTTCCTTGCACCCTCTGTATGATCGACGTCGTTATTATCGCCGGAATTCGTGGTGAAAATGATTGTAGACAAAGGAAGCCGTGAGATACTTTATACATATCAATGAGGATAAGCGTAATCAAAGTTTTTTTTAGAAGAAAGTTGGCAGTATACCTAAGTATTTGATTATTAAATAATCCTTTCTCTTTTCGTATTATTGAAAATTTTCAATTTCTTATTTTCAAAGAATTTTGTGATGGTACTATAATCTTAATTTCAATTATGAATTGTTCGCTTATCTTCGAAACAAACTATCGCTAATTGTATATTATAACGATTCTGTATTATGTAATATTTATATAGGAACATGAACAAGATAAAAGAAAAATTTTATTCGTCGAATACAATTTCTTCCGGTGTGAATGAAAAAGATCAAATGTTTCGATGCTGAAGATGAGATATGAATTGTGCTGTGTGAAAAATAATAGGTTTCCCGGCAAAACCGGAAATCTGAACAGAGATTCGATGAAAGTGAGCCGACACGAGTTGTGTTATCGGTATTAATTCAAAAAGTAAGTGTCGTTGTGTGGCTTTCGTCCATAAAAAAGTGAAACGTTGCCCGATCTTACTGGGGCAATAATTAACTCGTCCTTAACGACTTTGGATACACCTGGTTCGGTGAGTAATCGTTTAATCGGTTTAATGGGCTATGATAATTAACTATCGATAATGTAACCTTGCCTTTGTGATTAACGTATTGATATTGTAATTAGAAACTAAAATCGATAGGATTATAAATACATGGAAAGCCTATTCTATTTAACCCTTTAACCCATTAACCCTTTATAACACTATCTAATTTGAAAAGTCATTCCTACACCTAAATAATACATCGTTGCTTTTGAAATTTTATTTCGCTTTTGTATCGCAAATTCAATTTAATTTAAATTTATTACGCGTTGATCTAAGTTTTTCTTTCTTTTTAATTGACGTACGTACGTATAGTAAATTCTTTAATAATTCGTTATAAATAAACCTAACAGCGATTCTCTCAAACATGACGATTAAATAACATAAATAAATTCGATGATCAGTAGTTTATATCCTTTGGAATGTCTTCCCGTTGCAAAAATGATTAGGATCTTTGTAATGGCTATTTGACAAACGGATACGCATATCGTAATATCAAATCGCGTTTCGATGGCGGCTCGACTCAAGACAATTTATTCCGGGAACAATATCTCGTTGAATTTTAAATGGCCGGCGTTATCGAAACTAGTTCACATAGTGCGAAAAATGCAACTGATCTATCTGGTTTTGTTGCGTTCGCGCCGCATAAATAGAGAAATGCCGGAGCCGTGAGCAATAAAACATTTGACGGGTTAATTACATTAGCTTTCAGATTCTTTGATCTACTCGTAGATTCTTTAAAAAAAAGCATGCATGGCTTCTATAATTGATTTTAAACAGAAAATATAGGGACCGTGACTATTTTAATATTTCAATAAGGAAGAACTATTAAGTCAACTAACTATACAGAGATGAACAAAAGCATTCTCCTAAGTTTCAATCCTATATTAAATCTTACATTGAAGTTTTTAAAACATTAAAGCTGAAGTCTATGGTTTCTATATACCGTATGGTTTCTACAATTGAAACCAGAGTGAAATTGGAGCACAAGATATCTGTAAAATTTGAAAGCATTCTAAAGAGAAGCGACTGAAAGGAATGCATACGTATCTCATTAGACAAAATGTGAGTTCTACAGAAATGATCTCTGTTGCATTTCATTACGGACATTTCGAATCCACCGAATATTTTAGAAGTTGTTACGTTTTGGTTTTCCGTTATCGTAACATATATCTGGTTATGGATGAGGCACAGGTTACACCAAGCAACCTTATCTCATCAGTTTGAGCTTTTGCTAAGTAACTTCCTTGCTATACGACAGATACGCAAGACGCTAGCCTTTCGTACTAGCAGATATACATAGATAGTATATGGTTGCAGACGATGAAAGTTGTCCGGTGTAGATTGCGGAATAACGTTGATTGAGAAGTTTATGATAAGAATTAATGGGATATCACTCATATAATACACTTCGTACACCCTTTCCTTTAGCTCCGTGTATTTCGTAATTATCCTATTAGTCAATCTTAGTGCTCTGTTTATTCTGAAATTATTCATTTTTAACGTAAACGATAATCTTTTACAATATTGTTTTCACAGTTCCATTTCACCATAATATCACAAATAATACTATTGTTAAGATACAGAAGAATTTGTTAATGAATTGATAATTTCTAAAGGTATTCTAATAATATTAGATAAATTCTGCAAGAAGGTTCAGATACTATTGCTTTTATTTAAAAAAATTCTTTTCGTATCCGGCAATTATTTTCTCATGTTTCGTCTAATCAACAAAAAAGTTATACGTGCGTCGTTGAAAAGTGGCTTAAGTGCGGATTTTGTGAGAATTCTCGATGTTGAATTCGCCAGTGTCAGTAATCGGATCTCGTTAGCGAAGAATCAGTGTGCGCGATGGTATTCGACATCGATTAACATTGCCGTTAAGGTAAGCTTTCGTTTGAGAGGTAGCTTCGATCGATCGATGAACATTCGCGCCGCTGATCCACGACTTCCCTTCTGTGATCGCCGCTCAATGATTTACGAGACCCGAGGCAGATTAATTGCTGCACACTTTTAACGAGGCCCGGTGTTTCTCATCCGATGATTATCCGTGTTTTATCGTACTGCTGTCTAACTATTGCGCCTTGCCATTGTGCACCCTGCAATGAACCTTCTGTAGGTGAAAGACTTTTTTCTCCTTGTCGACCTTTTTTTAAAAATCTTCTATTGTTGTAAATTTAATTATCAAACGAATTTGGTAATTATATGATTAATCAGATTTCAGTTCACGTTGATTTTGGTAGCTATTGAAGTATATAATCTTTCTCTGACAAATTTTAAAAATATTCCAGCGAGAATAACGAGTATGCGTGTTAAAACATATACGTTACCGATATCGCAATTAATTCGAATTTATATGTTTTCGATTGAACAATTACTTCCATCGTAAGCGAGTTCAATTTGCTTAATTCAATAAGCATCCGTATTAATTTACCATTTCCATACGTAAGTAAGGATAAAAGCAGTTAGCCGCCACCTGACTGGGAAACATCATAAATTTGCCGCCGATAAACCTACTGAAATCCTATAATACCCGTATCATCGCGCAGGTATCCCATGCGATAGCAGAAGCAGTAAGCGGCGTAAAATGTGAGAATACTTAGCTTATCGAACTTATGAATTTAATTGTAATTCTTTTAACCGTCGAAAATTTTATCCGAATAAAAATTTCGTACATTCTACATCAATACGATTTATTCTCTCAATTCATTCTTCATTCTTTCTCATAATTTCCTCTTAGCTCGATCGATTATCTTCTTCTTTATCTTCTCTTTCCTTTTTTCATTTTTATTTTCTCCTTTTCCGTTCGACATTCTGCCGTTTCGTCCTCTGCTTGCTTCCCACCAAGATCTTTATCCAATTTCTTTTCTTTTCTCTCTTTCAGTCTCCTTTTTTCCATTTAACATTATCGTTTCCTTTTTTTCTTTCCTGTTTCTTTCTCGTATGTTTACAATTTCTTTAACTTTCTCTTCATCCCCTTCCACCATTATTTCTTTCAGTTCTTTCTTTTTCTCTCTCTCTCTACTGTCCCTCGCCTGAAGTCCTCTGTACGCACCTCCTTTCTCTCCTCTCGAGTCTACAAGCCGGGTAAGCACGCTCTCGTTTTCTCGCATGCACGCGTACGGTGAATGTGTTCTCGTATCGTCCCTATCCAGCAACTTCGTTAAGAGGACTCGAGTCGTCCTGCCGCTCCTCGTGAAAATCCCGGTCCAACTCGTCGAGGACAGGTTGATGCAACGACGTGCATACCTTTTCCCTGCCATGGAAAACAACGATCCGCTCTTACCTGGGTGTAAAGTGGTCTGGGTATTTATGAATGTTTAAGAACGCGGAATAATGGCCCTGTAAAATGTAAAAACACAGGCTTGCATATCGCATACGCTAGCGTCGAGCAGAATATCGTCCAAGGAATATTTTATTCAGTGTACTTGGAAAGTATTCGATGTCATATAAATCGAACGTTACGATCTGGAAAGATTAGCTACAAGCACACGACTCGAAAACACTAACGTAGGATTGATGGTGATCGATGGTGATTCTATGTGCAAAGATAAAGTTGAACAGGAAGAATCTAGTTCTTTCGTTTAAGGCTGCGTTTCTTTTAGAAAATCCAGCTTGAAATAGATGTCATTGGAACCTCAGCCATGTTGAATCGTGTTCTATCAACAGTTCAGCTAAGTGCATACAAAATATTATGTAATATACTTAATGTTCAAAATATTTGTTGTATTAGTATCTTATATTAATAAAACAAAGAATAGCATTGTATATACACTATATCCTTAATGCCAACCGAGATTCACTTATGTATGACATCTCCTTTTGAGTAAAACTGGTAATAAAGTTAATGGTTTGAACTGCATGTCTCGTAGAGCCGCGAGATAAAATTGAAAGATGTAAAGCATAAAGCCGTCATGACGTCTCCTAAATTGGAGCGCTATCCTTTAAACAAAGCGGTTACCGAATATTGTTGAAAAGGATGTAGCAAGTAGATGTTGTCTAGACAATGATTTATGACGGAGCATCGTTTTTACGATTATACGTCAGGATACTTTCATATCGTAAAAGACTATTTCAAAGGAGCCGAGAATTTATGTTTCCTTCATTTTGGAAGCAACGTAATTAATAAAAATATAGTTTACTCTTTTCCTAAAATATTTACACTATTCCAAAACCGATGTCTAATCGCGATCCGAATGAGAGTATTATACGTATACATATCTGAAATGCGCATGTAATTACGAGTCTAACAGGAATTAAATTGCGATGTTAATGCTTTCCTGTCCGCTTGTATCAATTCTTGGCCTTCTTCTTTCTCATTCTCCACTTAGATATTCGTAGCCGGCAAACGTGTACCGTAGAATTTCAGTGAGTTTATCGGCAGTGAAGTTACGATAATGTTTCCTGGTCAGGTGGAAGCAGGCTGCTTTGCGCTTCTCTACAAGACTAACAGCAATAGTAAAGTAATGAAATTATGTTTTACATTTTACGTCAATTTTTTTATTCATTCGTCTCAACCACATTACATAAAAACATACATTTCATTATTACATGAATTATTACATAGCTCGATAAAACGATCGTTATATAGCTTGATGAAACATGATTTTATGGTATTTACAGTTTCATCCAGATTGCTCTTAAATTTACTATCTAAAGTACGGGTAAGGATATTGACGCGTTTTATTTGTTAAAAGTTGTACATAAATACATTTTCTTAATACGATTCCTAGTTCTTTGTATAAATTCAATTTATCTTAAAAAAATTAAGAAAATTTGGTGAATAAATTAATAAAGATTAATCCTCTATGCAACTTGCAAGTTATATACCATTTGTTTGTTTATCATTGTACTAATTAATACTTCGTAATTTTTAGATCACAATGATAAACCACGATCTTTGTCGTAATGAAACAAAATTCTGATTGTAGACCGGTAAATGTTTATCGAGAAAGCACGTCAATAACAAAATGATTATACGACTAATTATGACAATAAATCATCTACATTAAAATAAAATTTTCGCTTGGCAAAGTTAACGAACATCTCTCTAGGCGATGACTGAAGATACGACGTCCTCGCGGTCCTAAAGATCTGTACCTAATTATCATCGCGAGCCGAGGATTCTTGAAACTTCACAGATTTCCTTTTCTTCTTTTCAATGGCCGTTAGCTACGGAACGTCGTGTGCGCTTTTAATATTAGATCAACGATCTTTTACGATCATTATAGCCAGCGTGGTACCATCCAGCTGCGCAGGATCAACGATCAGCCGACGAAGACCAACTCATTCAGCAACAAATGTAGCGGTGCTTGCACTACCGCCGGTCATGTCTTGTTCAACACGCCAGCGAGATACTTTATTGCTGATAATTCGAGGCCGGCCCCGCGAGAGACGTGCTGAAGTACGCCATTTACATTCCTGTCGTGATCACAAATGCATTTTATACACCGGCTAATATTCTGCTCGATCGCGTGGGTTAGATAGACGAGGATATACAGGGTGCTTTTCTAGTATACCAGAAGCTTTAAATCCTGTTAGAATCCTGGAATTTTTATATTCTCTTCCTAAATGATATAGTACGCTATGTTATTTTTAAATTTATTGTCTATTCAGTTTCAAACATAAATATCTCGGTAAAAATATACCTATTCCATTTGTTGAAATCTACCAATTGCAATTAATTTATATTCAGTCGTGAAAGTCTCCATACAACCCTTAAACTTGAATTATAACAACAAACACTTCACCTTTCGGTAATTGAAGGATCCAGTAGTGAAAAGAAACATTTGACAATATGTGCTATAAATTTCTAAACCTCAGGTGTTTCAGGAGAAGTAATTTTATCAGAAAATGTAATATTTAAATAGTTAGGTAGACGATAACTGCTATAAAATTTTGGTTGTAAAATTCATCGATCCATTAGTTCCTGTAACTTTGATACATTGAGTTAATTTGGATATACACGATTTTGTAGTTTTACTAATAAAATCCAATCCAAATAAACTGTTACATGTTCGCGTATAAAGGTGCTGCGTGTACCTTTGGATCTTTACTCATTTTTAAAAATTAACATTACATCTACGATAATTTGCTGACATACATTTCGCAACTGACGACAGGATACCATGTTCCTTTAAAAAGCTCCCGTTCGCAAGCATGTTTAATTTGTTTCATGGTCGGTTCGCTGAAATTATAGCAAGCCGGGATCAAAAGTTACAAAATTTACGACTCGTAACTTCAGCGAGTAGCATATATTAACTAGTCGCAGCGGGCAACTTTGAATGCAACAGCCACCCGTCGTGGTCGAGCAAGGTGTAACGCAAGAATCGATGTGCCATAATCGGGCCGAGCTTTTTGATTTAACAGCGCAGCGTTTCTTAATGAACGACGCGCCTCTTCTTTCGCTTCTTTTAAAACCAGTAGCGGAACTTTTTGATCCGCGATCGGGTTACCCAAGATCATTCACTCGCGAACAAGACCCAAGGTATACTTTTTTATACGAACCTGTCATCGATTACCAAGACCTTGAGATGCAACGCCATTCTAAAATGAGATCGTGATTATTTTAGATTTAGAAAGAAGTATTTATATCTTGCTAGGATTAAACTGTTCGAAGTAGTAAATAAATAATGTATTTTGCCTACGAAGATAAAAGTGGCTTTGAAAATATAAATACCTCCGTATTACTACCACTTCTCGATGTCTAATTTAAGATATTTCCCACTAATGCTTTTATGAGAATCAAAAAGTTTCGATAAGATAAAATTCCTACTGTTTGGCTAGGCAATGATGGTTTCTCTACTGAAAAATTCCAGACATTCCACTTTGACGTTAGCAAGACCAACAGATCAAAATGACTACACTAAAAAGATTCAGAAAATGTATCATTTCCGTTATCAAAACAGAATCTACCCGAATTAAATTTAAAGTAAGATTATAATCATAAAACCACCTTTCTACTAAATCACGAAACTCGATAGCAATACGTATTAAAAATATTACAGATTTTCCAAATCTAACTCAACGCTTACAAACGGATCTGTGTACGTTCGCCATGTGTAATCAAGGCGAGAGTATATCCATAAACCATAAAATACAATATTGTTGCTAGACTCTACTCATCAACAGGTATAGTTCTCGTGTCACCGTAGCGTAACAGTTGAAAATGAAAAGTTATAGAGTTTACGAGTCGTAATTCAGGTCTGTAGTTTCTATTAACCAGTCGCGTACATGGCTGGAACCTGGACCGAGAACAAGAACCGAGGACTCTCGTGAGTCGCTTCAGGAGCAAGCAAGGTGTAATGTCGAATCGATGTACCATAATCGCCTGGACTTAGGTGTCTTTCGTTTCAAGTCGAGGCTACGGCGTGCTTGCAGCCCACAGAACTGGTATACACGTATATATGTATATTGTATATACTAGTACGTGTACTCACGTACTCATTTTGTATACCGGGTGAAGCACTTGGTGTTACTGTTTGGAATTCCCTTGTGAGATGGTCTTAGGAGATATTCTTCGTTATTGTGTTTGGTGAAAATTATTTTTAATTCGAATAATACGGTGTTTAATGAAGTTCAAATATTAACGGGTCCGTTCAAGTGCATACACGCTATTGTAAATGCAAATAAATCTTTAGACACGAAAGTTGTTTGATTTGGTGGAAGAAACTTCATAGAATACTCTGCCTTTTTTTTTAAAGAGTTTTTTTAATGCAGATATGTATTTTTATTGTAGACAATTTATTGCGCGTTTCAAGATACGATCGACAACATGTATATTTCACATCGTAATATATAAATTCTGTCTTTTTTTCTTTAGTCTTATTTTTCGTATATTAGAATTTAATTGATAAAAATGGTAAGACAATTTGGAAGTTAATACTTATATCGAAATTACTTTGCAGGCAAGATGGCAGTTCACAGCGGCTTACTCATAATTTCGCGATTACTTCTCATCGTCGTAGCATCGACTGTACCAGGAACATGGATGTGAGTATCCCTTTTTGTAGAATTACCAGCTTCTTAAATTAAAGTTCCAATATCGAGTATTTCGATACCGTTAAGACATAACTGATTATATTCAATTACGAATGTAATATCCAATTTTTATATAATTACGAATATTCAAACATTTAAGTAAAAACGTTATAATGTGCATTCCCTCATAATGTTTGCTATTAAATGCAGATAATAATTCAGATTTTCCTAAAGGAGTAAGCGTGAAATTCGCAACCCCTACGCAAAATTGCCTAATTACTCGGCGCAATCTTCAAGGTACAGATCGAAGAACACAAGTACGGGGTATCAGGACGATAATCGATAAATTAATATGTCGTGAAGAGAAAGGTACGGTTCTCTACCCTCATCAAATTCCCGCAAAAATTGCCCACGCAACGACTACCATAATTTATAGCTCTTTGTATACAGCGAGACGAAATCGCTTCGTGGGAACACGATCGAAGGATTTTTCATAGAATCGCTGTCCTCTTTCTCAACGTACCCCCAACAACGGTGTGTCTAATTTCTGAATTGCCTTAGTCACCCCTAACTTCCACCCCTGCACGTCCATGACAAATCATTGAATAGTTCCGAGATACAGTTTTTCATGGCGTGGAATTTTCATCCGTGAAGATCCTTCATGCCCCGCTTCGTAATTGGATTTTCGAAAATCACTGGAATTATGGTATTTTCTGTTCTGATTCGGGTCTACCCTCGGTGAAAAAACTTCTTTATGTTTTTCTAAATCCTTTCGTTTGGTCGAAGTTTCTGGCCAGTTGAATTGAAATGGCAAATATTTTTAGTAGAAAGGAAAACGGAGGAAGTTGTTCAAAATTCTCCTTTCATAGTAAAGATTTTTTTGAAGATATTGCCTGAGATAGACTTCCGAGTAACTTTTGATATTTCTAAAATTAATTGAACGAAGCTTTAAATGCAACAAAAATTAAATGAAAAAAGAGCCAGTTTGCTTGGTAAATTTTTGTTAAATTTTTCTTCCTAGGATCTACCCAATATGTCAAAGTTGCTAGTATCGTATCGAAGGTGAATTATAATTAATTTAAAGTTATTAAGTTTAAACAAAGAATGTCAAGAAACAAACACTCTGATCACTGATAAAAAAGCAACCAATTTTTCCATTACACTGCTTCCCATTTCAAAATTCAAAAGATGACACTAATAGATTTCGATCGTTGATAAATGATCAATGGCCCTTTCAGTCATTACAGTGGTTTTTTTCTAAATCTCATCGCTAAGCATCTCCGATCAAGAAAATGCCTAATCACTTGGGCGGGACTCACAGGATCTCCATAAAAGTTAATCCCTCTTATCTGAGCTTAAGTTAAGAACTCGATGGATGTAATCTCTGTTCGTTTTAATTTTATCTTTACCACATCCTAATTAGATCTGA
Source organism: Bombus confusus (assembly GCA_014737475.1). Lineage (NCBI taxonomy): Eukaryota > Metazoa > Arthropoda > Insecta > Hymenoptera > Apidae > Bombus > Bombus confusus. Next base: position 1,049,135 of record JACXIV010000041.1, read on the forward strand.
GTTTTTGAGAGATCTTTCAAAGAGCTTTTAATAAATTATTTTCAATATTCGTGCAAGTTCTATATACTTTAACAAAACGAAAAAGTTCTGTCTTAAAGATACAGATTTTGTCCAACGAATTTCCACCTTATCTGCTTCTTAAAAATTTTTATGTTCAACTTTCATTCGCCACATATACTTGTTATATGCCTTATCCAGCGAACGGACTCAACGTGAATATCTACTCTGTGCGTCGTAAATGGCAGACTTAAATTCTTCCATGATTTACGATTTTACGTGAGCGAATTAATTACACGACATTTCAGTCGGCAATAAGATAGAGCGTAACTTGTGCAATGGTCTATGCAAGATAAAACAATTTTCTCGCAAAAATGCGCGTTTCTCTCGCTAATCTACCCTCCAGTATCAACGTAACAACCCCTTAAGTCACGACTAAGAGCCAGCATCCAGATTAGATTCCGGACACACGGCGATCGTGCGTGTGTTTAAGTACAGGAATGAATTGATTCATACCAGGCCATTCCCGGTGCACTATTTCTCCGTGAATCGCGACGATATCGAAACGGTCAGATTAAAGGGTGGCCTCGAGACATTTTTCTCGTCCCACGTGAGAAGAAAGTGGTGTCATTGTTGGCTGCGACACGATACTTTCCACTAGATGTTTTAGTTTCTTTCGTTCGATGTTAGACTAGAAATCGGCCAGCAATTCGCTCGATTCGCTTTAACACCGAGCATATAGTTTCTTTCACTTGTAATATGATCAATTTTTATTCTTCGTTTCTTAGATTTTTACAAAATGATACGTGTATGTTGAGCAAAAAAAATTGAGAAATAAGAAAAACAGTAACGTAAAAAACGAAGAATTCCTGTTTGAACCGTAGGAACAAAAGTAGGTACGTGGCCTCTTCCTTTCCTTTGTTTCTCATCCCTTCTTTCTCTACCTTATTTCCTTCATTTCTTCCGTTTTGCTCTTTTTGCCGATATAACGGTGATATCGATAAAATTTTTGCTCATTCTGAAATAATTGATATATTGCATGAAATTTTGCCAGTACTATTTCCTACTTTTACATTCCTATGTTTCTTTGTTTTCATCCTCATCAAGCAAAGATAAAATCCTCATGAACTCACAGCCATTTCTTTAAGAATTTCTTGCACGAGGACCACTTTCAAAGTAACTTTTAAAGTCTCGAAGGAATGTATATTTTTAGTTGTATTAATGGAGAGATCGTACTTCATGGTTGATAATTTACTACTGCTAATAGTAATCATTATCTCAATCGTTCGTCTCTGCTAACACTAAAATAATACGGATCGATTACATTACTCCTACGCAAAATAAGGTGGATAACGTATACCTGAGCATTGTGAGGAATAAAGTCTACGTCACTCTTCAATTTTTATCAGAAAAAAGTTATCACATATCCGATTTAGAATAATAGAACATAAAATTAAATTCAAATTCATTGATATTTCAATGTGCAGCAATCGAAACTCATGGAAAGTAAAATTTTGTAAATTTCTACGTTATATTAGAATCAACTTTTTATTAGATTCGTAGATACATATTAAAATTGATCCCATTTCTATCTCTTCGTCCAAATGATGACAGAGTTAAGGATTAAATCAACGAATTGAAGCAGCAAAGTTTATTCAACGGGAAATTAAAATTATGTATATTATTTCAATTAGAACACCCGGTACGTAAAACCATACGATTGCCGGTATAATCTTTTAAGAGACACGGGGCATTACTTTTTGGGACGGCACGGCCTACGAAGTGCCCCACGAATTTGCGTGGGCAGGATCCTTCGAAATATTATCGTTCCCCTCCCATGATTCCCTGCGTCATTGTTTTAAGGGAGTGCAAAGCTGATAATATATCACGACCAAAACGTGTTTCGGAATATTAATGCAGTCTATTATGCACACCCTAGTGCAGTTTACCATGAGACCAAAGGTTGGAAATCTTAATCCTCTAAATCTCGTTCAGATTTGTTAATTCGCTTCTTTAATTCGAGTAACTTCGCTTCAAGATTGTATTCATGCAAGTCAAATTGCTTGATTTGAAGTCGTTTACTTTTTTTTTTTAATATTTATCGGTGATGTCTTCAAGCACTGTATGTTACGTGGGATAATATCACGCGCAACTTTCACCCCAGTAAAAGGGATTAGAAACTGCAGTAAACAACGGCATAGAAACATCTGAGATGTAATAATACAGTTTGCTTAACGTCAGGTACGATATCTCCTATACAGAATGGTCTACATAACTGGGACAAGTTGTATCTCTTTCTAAGTTGCAATTAAAAGAATTCCTTGATATTGTAAAAATCTTCATTAGTTTAGTATCCATCGACTTTCCTAAATACTATACTCAAACAAAGTATTAAGGCATGGTTTAACGTTTGAGCAAATTTCATCACAGTGTAAGGAGAGCGAACGAAAAAATTAATTTGATTCTATGCTTGCGAATATCCAACAACTTGTACACTACGTGTTGATCTTTTAACCCGTTCTACTACCCTTAAAATATCGAACACGGATCCTCATGTATGTACACTATATATGATACAACTTTTCTATTGTTTCCTACACGTTTTGCCCATCAATCTTCCGCATTGAGGTCGCTAGACTTCGTACGTTTTATGTATTCGATTGGCAATATCAGAGCATCCGAATGTGTACAGCATACACTCATACTCATGCTTCTATCGTTGGTAAAACCTCTACGAGCACCCGTTTCGAATTTCAGATTGGTAGATCCGTTAGAGACCCCCTGACTTCTGTCCGTGACGGCATCATTCCATCATCTCGCTCGGTTGACTCACAAATGTACCATTAAAAATCGGCACGGAGAACCGTTCTTCGCCCACGGCTTTTCTGCTCCAAATTTGTATAATCAGCGTAACAAATCTTTGCAAGTTCGACTGTATTTATACACGCCTTTTGGAAAAGAAGGGTGCGTCGAGTATTTAACAAAGGGTGGTTGATCGAGATGCGTTTTGGAAATATCGAGCGAGCTTCTACGTTGGAAGCTACGTTATTTGTTCGAGCTAAGAGTAGATTTCGCTCGAGGTTCCATTGAAACTTATTATCCTTGTAAAACTCATATTGAAATGTACTAATATAATATAAGATAGCTGAAACAATGTAAAAATACACGTGATATTTGAATAACGCTATTAACTGTTAATCGCTACCCTAAAGTATCCCAGACAATATTCAGTACAGTTAATGTTTATCGTTAATCAAAATGATGGATTTAATTTTTATTCAACAGAGGTACATATTGGCTTGGTGGAAAAGTAATATCATTTCTATGAATAAAAGTATAAATTTATTTTATTAAGTTAAATAATATTTATTTTTTTCTATGACCTTACTCTATCACTCTATTCTTTTCTGTTCTGATTTTATTCCAACGTTTATACCGCTTTTTGCCGTGATCGTTTCAGAAACGTCGGCCTGCAACACTTTCCACAACTCGAAACTGCTCAAATGATAGAAACTTACGACGTCGCTGCATCGAGCATTTGTCACGGGCTAAAAGGGCTCTCGCAGGGCCAAGGAAAGCTATGCCAGTTGTCCGTAGATCACATGCCAAGTGTTGCGAAGGGTGCAAAATTTGGAATTCTCGAATGCCAGCATCAGTTTCACGACCGAAGATGGAATTGTTCCACTGTCTCTGATGAGTCAGTGTTTGGACCTATGCTTAGAATAGGTATAAAATACTTTTATACAAGCTACTTATATCAAATTTTTTCCTTCTTCGTCAATGATATTTTATTGGCAATACTTGTTTCCTAACAATCTCTTATTTACGAAGAGACACATCACGACGCGATGATCTCATTATTGCAATCGAGAGATAGATAGCTTTTAATAAACAGTACGGAAGAAATGAAGAATATTACACTAATTCGTGGATCTATCAAGGATAAGGACTCTCTTTAAACAAATAAAAGTTTAAAAGTGTTATCATCTATAAATAAGTTTTTAAGTAGTTATTGATATTGCTTTAAATACTAAAAAAGGTTTAAACGGACACGTTGCTTTTCCTAGCAAGCAGAGAGACTGCGTTCGTCCATGCGATCACAGCTGCAGGAGTAGTATATTCGATTAGCCGATCTTGCAGAGATGGGCAATTATCCTCGTGTGGATGTTCTAGAAGCAGTAGACCCAGAGATCTAAAGCGAGACTGGATCTGGGGTGGCTGCGGAGACAATCTCGAATACGGTTACAAGTAATTATTGCATCCTCTTTTTTAATTCCACTAACTCTTTTAAATTTCTCTCTAATGTGTATGTATATCACTGTGAATTTTTTACATGCTTAAAGCTTTCATTGCGAGCTTTCTTTAACAGATTTTATCTTTTTAGATTTACACAAGCATTCGTTGATGTGAAAGAACGTGAGCGAAGTTTTAAAAGAGGCAGTAGAGAACAAGGCAGAAGCTTAATGAATCTTCATAATAACGAAGCCGGACGCAGGGTAAATTTCATTCCTTTTTATTCCCATTTTATTAAATAGCGACAAAGAAATCATTAGCGTTAATGATTATGAAATTAATAAATTTCCAAAGGCTGTTATAAAACGGTCCAAAGTAACGTGCAAGTGTCACGGAGTTTCTGGAAGTTGCAGCTTAATTACTTGCTGGCAGCAACTTGCTTCCTTCCGAGAAATTGGTATGTTTCTTTTAATGTAGTTACTTTTAATGTTGCGATAACAGAATAATATCATAAATACATATTAATCATCTTTACAGGTGATTTTCTCTTAGATAAATACGATGGAGCAACAGAAGTGAGAGTAAATAGACGTGGGCGTCTGTCTATGCGAGATCCAAGATTTTCGTTACCTACTGCGAATGATCTAGTTTATTTGGATGAATCTCCAAACTATTGTCTTCCTAATGAAACACTTGGATCGTTAGGTAACAAATTTTTATTCAAAAACTTTGAATGATCAAGTTATTAATATCTTTTGGTAATTTTCAAAAATATTAAATAAATACTACACGAGACTATGCTTATACAAATTTCTTTCTTTCTTTAAAAAAAAAAAAAAATAAATATTTATTAGGTACACACGGAAGAATTTGCAACAGAACATCATCCGGTATGGATGGATGTAATCTTCTTTGCTGCGGTCGAGGATATAACACACAAAAATCAACCATTAGAGAACGATGCGAGTGCAAATTTCATTGGTGTTGTTTCGTTGAATGCAAAACTTGTGTTAAAAGCGTAGATATTCATACTTGCAAATAAAATTCCAATTTTATTTCATACTTTCATAAGAAAAATTTATGTACCTTCTTTGTGATACAATTCTTCTCGGTATTTCAGATAGACATCAATTATTAGGGAATATTACACTGTGTATATACATTTCTTAAAATTATAACGAACGTTTAGCAAAATACTTTAGTAAAATGCTTACCTATTATTATCATCATTTAAAAAATGTTCTATATCGTATTTAACTTAAAATATGCACACTAATCCTTTATTTTATACTACTATAGATTTTTTTCATGAAAAATTGGATGTATGAAAGAATACAAATAGGTTTTTAAAATTCTGAAAATAGCTAAATGATTAAAAATACTTTGTTTACATTTTAAAGATTATGAATTTGATATTACTGAACAATGACATATATGCCCTATTATTGGTATTCAAAATTTAAATTTAAGTTTTTAGACTGAAGTATTATTACTGTTTAAAGTGTAATATATAGATTTATTTTTTCATGTGTGCAGGATTTTCTACAGAGTCTCAATAAATATAAGTGCACTTTACAAAATCCAATAACAAAAATAAAAGCTATAAATGTCTATGTACAGTTATTTATGAAGTTAACTCAACCAAATTAAGATTCATAAATGACTCACAGTCTGTGATTTCATAAATTAAAAAGAAAAACAAAATAAAAGACTTCATAAATTTCCTGAACTATTTAGATATTTTGTTATCTACAATTATGATACAATTATTAGTACAGTATTATATTTGTAAAGAAATATTTTTATTAGCATGCAAAATAAGTCAGCCTAACATGTAGTATTAATTTAGTTTGTAGGTACTAGTGTAGTGATGACAAATCCTGCACAGTTATACATATTTAATATTATTGAGCACAGTAGGTTTATTGTATTTGTCATAAATTAAATTTTATTTAATATTAATATGATTATTTATTGCTATCTTTATATAATGTATGCTGTATAAATTTGCATATTCTAATTAAGAGAGATGCTTAAATAATAAAAACAGATAATACTAAAATAGAAAATATGTTTTTAAATTTCTTTCCTCAAATTTTTTCCTAACTTCAAAAGATCTATAATAAACATTTAAACGATCAAAATTTGAATATTATTGTTATTTTTACTTTATGATATACAAAATGCTAATTCAAAATCTCTTAGTTTATATAACTTATATTTATTGCTGTGTACTATATATACACTTTTATATAATATTTATACATAACTGAATACTATTCATATGTTTCCCAAGGTTTTTCTGGATAATTCATGGTCCCACGTTTTGGGTGTCTATACACCTCTGGTTCTTGTAAGCAAATTCCATTTTCTAACAGTGTATCGATTAATGATTGTACCTTCTTTCCAGTAACGAGAGAAGTTTTATTCACAAAAATTTCAGATATACCACTTTCTAAGCAACGTTGTGCAAGCATACGTCCCACAAATTTGTATGCTATAGAATCATTTGTGCTAAAATAATTTGTATAATTTTAATTTAGTTTTTGAGTTTTAAAAAGTATTTAATTATTAACTATTTACAATTTTTCATAAGTTAATCACATAATCTACATAAGTCTAGAAAAGATCTAGAAATCTTTGTCATCATTTCTCTTGCTAGTTGAAATTTCAAATTTCAAATCAAGCATTTCTATTTCATATATTTATAGTATCTACAAACCTATATAATTGTTTTTTCAATCCCCATTCTTTACTTGATACTGTGATAACTGGACCATTTTCAAAATGACATATTTCTGCTATAACATGACGTTGAGTGGTATGTACAGCCAATCTATCAAAATTTTGATTACAAGTGTTAGGAAGATACAGTATTAAAATAGTAGTACACTATTAAGGTTATAATAGAAAAATTTATGTTATGGGAATTATCTTACTTATGCCAATATCCACATTCACGTTTATCAAGAGCATATCCTATAGGTTTCCTTGCGATTCTTAAACGTTCTAAATTTCGTGGATTGCGATTTCTGATTTCCTTACAATTTTTTACTATTTCTGCATTTCCATGTATTTGTCTTTTAATTAAGGTGTTGATAGATATTCGAAGCATTTTGAAATTTTATATACTTTGTAAATATTTTAATAATTTTGTTTATTCAAATGCGAGCAAAATGTATACGTATGTACATTTTTCATTTAAACCTCAAATTCTTTAAATATTTCCAGACATTCACATACAATGAATGTAAGTTAGGCAGTGAACTCCTCACTCAATGATACGATATAATCAATAACACAATAGACAATATTTTTCATAATATTTACATGTTATGATATTTGGGTTTAATTCAATTAAAATAATAAAAAGTCTATTATAAGATAATTAACAAAGTTCAGTGTTACTTAACATGTAATGTGTACAATCTCAATGAATTTTTTTCTCATACTATTCAATTATTTGAAAGAGCTAATGTTCTTTTATTAATATGGTATCATAATATTGTAATATTTATTAATATTCCTATTTTGTTACAAACAAAATTAAAATATATTAAATAACATTTTATATTTTATTGGTTCATAAATGTATGTGAGAGTACAGCAACCTACAAGTACATATGCATAAATATAAATATCACCTGCCTAAATGTGAAATAAGAAGTATGTATATACATATAGTACAGATTATACAAGTATGTAGTATAAGAAGAATATAATCATATATAGAAAAACACACATTTCTTAAGCATATAGTAAAAAGTATAAGCACGGTAAGAAGTATATTAGAGAATACAGATATTTGAGTTTTACATATTTTAAGCATCATTATATAGGAATATTTATGTAAGAATGTGAATGTATAAAATATTTATATTTGTATGAAAGAAATATAAAGTAATAAATATATCATGGAATTTACATAAATTTGCTTTAAAATTTTGAATTCTTATACAGGGGACAGCACAATCTACAGTATCTTACAAGAATTAAGTGTATAAATCTAATATTTTGTTTTTCTAAGTTCTACACATAACCAACTTAGATATGAAAAATGAAAAGGGAGAATAAATATATAATTCGTAGTTAAACAAATGTTATACACTGAACAAGAAAAATCTCTAGCGTTAAAAATTAAAAATTACTTTCAAAATGGGTACTGTAGAATATGGTTTTCCAATGATCGGTGGTTTAATGCCAGTAAGTAAGAAAGAAATATAATTCGTTTACCTACGAAAAATTACATTATATATAATAATTTTCTTATATATATCTAGATTTTTTAAATATTTCTTTTTTATATAATTAATTTTTGTGTTACTAGCAAATTCAAGCTCTTATAGCACCACCTGTATCAGAAGATTCTAAAACAGCAAAAAAAAAGGACAAAGAAGAAAAAAAGCATCCGTATTTTAAAAGAAGGGGACGTGGCCACAATCGCGATATCTGTGATGCCTGTCGAGATGGAGGAGAACTTATATGTTGTGACAAATGCCCTGCATCATATCATTTGCAATGCCAGTGAGTTTGGATACTTCAAGATGAAAGAAATGAGATACAATATTTCTGAATTTAGTAATATTATTTTTAAATATAAAAATGCTTACTGAATCTAATTTTTTGTTCGATTGAATTAAATTTTATATATATAATCATTTGCAGTTATCCAGCAGTGGATCCAGCAGATATTCCTAATGGAGAATGGTTGTGTTATGCTTGTCGATGTGCATCAAAAAGAAATCTGTTAGATACAGGAAAAGGAAACGAAAAAAATAAAAAAAAATCTGCATTAGAAGTGTTAGCTTTGGCAGCATCCTTAGTTAATCCCAGAGAATTTGAATTACCTAAAGAATTGCAATTACCTATTATGTTCCCAGGTAGTAATAAAGTAGATTATGTTTCAGGTAGAAGAGGAAAACAACAAAGTGGAAATAATAATGGTATATATTATTTAATTTTTTTATAGATATTTATTACATAATTTATTATTAATTATAAGATTCTTTTTTTCAGTAGGGAGAAGTCACTGTTTGGATAATAATTTAATGGTACCTTTACCAGCACGTTTGTGCTTTGAATGTGGTCGTAGCTGCAGAAAAGCACCATTAATTGCATGTGATTATTGTCCATTATATTTTCATCAAGATTGTTTAGACCCACCACTCACTGCTTTTCCAATTGGAAGATGGATGTGTCCTAATCATCCAAATCATTTCATAGATCAGAATTTATTAACATCATGTAGAGTGACAGAACGTATTAAACTTTGGGATAAATATGCCAATCAACGTATAGATCAACATGCAGTAAAATTAGATTTTTTACGTAAAGCGCGCGCTACAAATCCACTTTTTCGAACAAAAATCAAATTAGAAGGTCGAACAAGAGTAAAGGTACCCTGTTCTATAAAATTTCATTATGAACATCCACCAGAATTAGATCCTGTACAGTTTTATCATGATGCTGTCATAAGACCAGTGATTAAAAATATTAAAGTGCAAGATGTAGAAGATAATGATAACAAATCCCCTAAAGTAGAAAAAGAAAATACAGAAGTGCAAAAATTGGAAGAATCAATGGAAGTAGAAAAGGAGATTGAAGAAAACAATGAAATAAAGGATGAAAGTAATCAAGAAGATACAAGTAGCATTAAATATGGGGAAAATGTGGAACAAAAAAATGTAATTGAAAGTAGTTGTAATGATGACATTAGTACTGAATATTATGCAGAAAGGTTTGGTTATGATATAAAAGAAGGTATACAGTTACTTGAAAGACCAGTTTTAGAAGCATTGGCATTACAGCGATTAGAACAAATTTTAGATCCAGATGGAGAAGATTATGACATAATTAATTGCCAAACAAGGGCCAGAGCGGCATTGTTTTCTTTAAATCACAAACCTAAACCACCAACTTTTATGGTTCAGAAAACACTTACTATTGGAAGTGGACCAAATTGTGATTTAGTTTTATCTAATTATGGTAACTGTAGCTTTACATCTTCAAAACACGCTATTATTTTTTTCGATGAGGTAATAATGGATAACAATTTCAATATGTATTGTTTTCATTAAATATCTTATGAGATATATTATTTTATCTATCTGTATTCTTTTATTTACAGAGTACTAAACGTTATGAATTATTAAATTATAGTGAATATGGAACAGTAGTTGATAATGTACTATATTCTTGTAACTATACAGGCGTCGTAGAAGAGATAAAAGAAGAAGCCGATGATAAATTCCAATCAATGACTAAGGAACAAGATACAACAGAAGCAGTAAAGGCTATAATAAGAGAGAAGGTTCTGACTCAAAAACAAATAGAAAAGAAAAGAGTATTATGTAAATGTAACTTGACAAGATCTGAGACAAAAAATAAAGATCACTTAGAAGAAGGGTGGGAAGGAAGTGCTATTGTTGCTCATGGATCAACACTGGCATTTGGATGCCTAATGTTTGTATTTAATACGATAAATGCACATTTAGAACTATGAATCCTTATAGTGTAAATATTCCATCATTTCCGTGTACAGATATTTTCGTAAGCTATCGGTAATTAAATTAATGAAATGAATTCTTTTTATTTTTTGTTTCTATTTCATTGGCACTCGAAAGTAAATTTCAAAAGAATATTTCATAAAAATATTTTATTGAGTAAAGCTATTTTCATGTATTTACATCATAGCTTACATCGTTATCGTCATCGTTAGTAAGTTCGTCGAAATCTCTAATCTTAACATCAGCATCCTCTCCGTATTGAATAATATTGTCAATCGTCAGTTTAATATCTGCCATACTTTCTTCGTTTTTAATATTTAATGGATAAAAACGCACCAAACTGTAGTCCTCTATAAGCCTTCCTATTGCTTCAGTGAGGTTTCTGTATTTTTTATTCCAAGAATCTTTCTTCATGTCTGATAATAAACTGCATGGATCGGGTTCCAAATATTTGTCTAGTTGCTTTTTTGCACTTTTTGACAGTAAATCCATTTTACTAAGGATATTAATATGTGGTAATTCTAAATTGATCATCACACTAAGTGCAGCCATTGTACCTGACAAAAACTTTGATCCATCAATCATGAATTGACTATCTATTAAAAATATTCCACATATGCGAAAATTGAGATTTTGCAACATTGTTATTAATTGACGAATAACTGTCATATGTGTATATAGCTCTATTTGTCCTGGACAATCAAATATAATATAATCATCATCCACATCACCTAATTTTTCCTCTAACCATGATGAGTTTTCTATTAAATACCTGCAAATAAAATTTTATTGTAAATGTAAAATGTTTAACTTCACTATAATCTTTATACAGAAAGTAAAATTTATTTCATAAACTTACTCCATACAAAATACAAGACCACCATTAGGTCCAAATCGTAATTCATCATCTTCCATAGCATCATCTAACTGAATTAATTCTTTTATATCAACTAAAGGTTCATAATCAAAATATTCTGCTGCTGGATCTAAATTTACTACTTCTATTATTTGTCTTTCACTGGCTGCATGTTGTTGCATAGCAGAACAATAAGTGGACTATATAAAAAGATTATTATACATTAATGTGTAATATAATACATATCTAATAAAAAGTATGTGCGTATTGTTTAATAATTATATTAATATAATTATACGTTCATTTTAATCTAATTGCATATTTCAATTACAGTTTTCGTATACTTATACTTTACATTCATAAGTTTTAATAAAAGAAGAAATGCAATACCTTTCCGCTACCGGCTGGCCCCATCACAAGTTGCGCGTATCTCATTTTGCTTCTCTGCTTTTAAATTAATATCATACGAATTAAATAAAACACACTTATGCGCTTCAATCGTTGGAAGTGATCACATACTACTATTTAAGGTTGTCGAACCTGATGAATTTGAGTAATAGAAGGTTAATGCATAGGTTAGAATTTTCAGTTTGTTCAAATGTAAATCTTATAGTGAAATAAAGCTTTATAATTAGGTGAGTTATACTTTGCTAGTTACTTTGGTAAAAATAGACGTAAAAGAAAACAGACTATACATCTTCTATGTATTACTATATTTAGACATTATAAAATAATAATTATGAAATTTAGCAATAAAATATAATAAAAATAATTCATTACAATTTTTACAATAAATATATAAAAACTATATTGTTAAGAAATTTATTGAGTATTAAAAATAAAAGTTCTTATAAATAATACATCAATGAAAAGAAGTTTTTACATTAACATTTATTAGCTTACAAAGAGTACAAGTAAGTGAAAAAATTATACTGCTTTTTGAAATTGATGCATATATAGAAAAATTAAAGAAAAATTACATGCATTTACATAGCACATATATTATTACTGTAGTATATCTATCTTTTCGATGTATTACAAATTGAACAAAAGACCTTGATATTTGTGATAAATAGAAAAAAATAACAACTTATATTAATTGTTTAAGTTGTTTTAAAATAATCATCTGAACTGGTTGTATATATATGGCCTTCAGAAGATAAAAAATCTAAAATTTCATCTACTTTTCCTAAAAGTGAGTTTGGTACTTTTTCTTTAATTTTATCTCTTTCAATACCAGATTCAGTATCATTTTGTGCATGAATAATTTTATAAACTAAAGTTTGTGCTTGTGACATTCCATAGTAAGCAGCTTCTCCGTTTAGATCACTTTTACTGTCTTGCTCTTTCCCTAATGTTGTAACATCTTTTGCCATCATTCTAGCTTTCAGTGTAACATAAGTAACTTCAAGAATATGATTTGTTAATTCATCCAAGGTTTGTAGTGGCCACATTCGTAAAATTAAAATATGTCGCTTATCAGTTTGTTCTCTAAGAAAACCAACTATGCGAACATATGTATTTATTTGCATTGTACTATCTGATATCTTTTTATCCATTTCTAACCATTTGAGCGCAGTGATAGTACCTAAATATATAAATACAGAAAAAACTAAAAACCAAAAAGAAACTTAAAAAAAGGAATAAACATTAATTAAATTAAACCTGTTTCATCTTCAATATCATATGATATTTTTGTTGTTGTTTCTTCGACATTACGTACTAATCCAACAACCATAAACATGCGAACCGGGATCTCCCATAATTTTGGCTCGTCAGTGGAAGAAAAAGAAAGTAAATTTCCTATCATAGCAGGAACAATAGTTTGTTTTTTACGCTCTTTTGTTCCCTCTGTTTTGTTGAAACTTTCCAAAAATCCACCTCGAGGATTTATACTGCTATCCAAATCTGATGACCACATATCGACGTTTAATTGATTAGGCAGATATTTTTACAGAATAATAAATTTTAAAAATTTTGTGTTGTTAAATATAGACAAGTGACAAGAGTAAATTATAGCTAAAGTCATACAATTTACGCGCGAACGTACAGTCATAAATTATATATACATATAGACTAGATTCGCAATGAAATAAAACTGAAAGTATATATAGTCTGTCCAACAAGACGAGGCAGTAAACGTAAACAAAATTTGATTGTGTGATTGCAGCTATTGGTTGCCGACTAGTGACACTCGAGTTTTTACTACCTCGTTCCGTTGAACAGACTATGCATGATTTACGATTTTATACTATGCTATACAATAGTTTACAAAACTTCATAAACGCATCGTGCTACAATAGTATACAATATACAATAAACGATATATATGAATTCTATGAAGTCTGAAGTCTGTAATCTGCAAAAAAACAATAAACATATATGCATAAGCGATATATTTTACACATGATTATACAATAAATCGGTTTAAATTTTCCTCTTTTTTACTTCCTAATTTCTAAGAATTTCTCTAGATACAATCTCTGAAAGCAACTTCACATTATCTTACTAAAAGCAAGTTCACACAATAGCGCAACACGAATATTTCTGGCGCGAATTTTGTGTATATATATAATATTCTAATCATTTTTATTTTAATTTGATACGACTACAACAATTATAATTTGATAACTTTTGTTATTAATTGAAATAAAAATGAGTATATCGTCAAAATAAAATTATATACGTTTACTATCTCTGAGTATACCAAAGATGGTTTTTCTCTATATGGTATTTGAAAATTTTAACTCATTTTATATAATTATCATGTTGTACAGTAAAAGTTGGATTAATTATTTATTTATTTATTTTTTAATTATTAATTGTTTATAATAAAATTTAACAATTAATAAAACAATTAGTTCCATTGAATTATTTGCATCTAGTCCTTTATTTAATATTGATATGAGAAAGAATAGTTTGTATGAATTAAAAAATATTTATTTTTTTATTATAATCTCTGAAATCTAAAATTGTACCTATTTCTTTAATTTCGACTTTTTTTAAGGTTGTAAGAAGCCACAATATGTAAAAAAAATCAATGCAAATGTGCCTTATGACACGAACATGTCATGGACGAAGGAAAACTTTGGTTTGTTGATTTAAAATTACTGCAAAAAATATCATGGCGTCTAAGACCCGTGCGGACAATATTGTTAACGAACGCCGTTTACGTCCGATATACGGCAAGTATATTGCTAATATTATTGTTAATGAGAAAATATTTATGTTTTTTTAAGTCATAAGAAAACGTGCTTTCAGTATTTGACCGGTAACGAGGTTATGTAACATTATTGCACTGTGGATTTCAGATTGGTTGGATAATGGAAATAATAAGAAAGCTCTTCAAGAAGCAGATAAAGTGCTTAAAAAGCAGCCAAGCAATCAATGTGCTAGAGTACTCAAAGCTTTGGCTTTATTACGACTTGGTAAAGAAAATGAAAGTCAAATTATTATGGATAAAGTACGTTCTGAGATTCCCTGTGAGGACTGTACTCTGCAGGTCATGAGCATTTGCTATAGAGAAAGACATCAACGTAAGTCCAAATTGTACTCTATTATTTCTTACACTTATAGGTAATTGTAACTGCTACATATATATTAAATTATTGAAAGAACTGAATATGGCATTGAATTTATTTACAGCTGATAAAATTAGTGAAGTGTACGAAGCTGCAGTTAAAGTAGATCCTGGCAATGAAGAATTATTAACACATCTCTTTATGTCTTATGTTCGTCTTGGAGATTACAAGAAACAGCAACAAACAGCGCTTGCCTTATATAGACTAAAACCAAAAAATCCTTACTACTTTTGGGCTGTGATGAGCATAGTTATGCAAGCTATACATTCAGATGAAAAGTTAGCAAAAGGAGTTACTTTACCTTTAGCAGAAAGAATGGTTTGTAAATTAATGTAAAGTATGATAAGGTATAATTTGTTTTATTGGTAGCTTTCACAATATTTTAATAAAAATTAGGTACTAAAATTAATTAAAGAAGGAAAAATGGAAGCAGAACAAGAAGTGCAACTTTACTTAATGATATTAGAACTTCAAGGTAAAAGTGAAGAAATGTTAAATATTTTATCAGGGCCATTAGCTTCACATCTTTCGTCTGTTTCACAACACAAAGCAGCACTTTTATTAAAATTGGAACGTTTTCCTGAAGCAGTTAATGCATATAAGGAACTCATCAGTGAAAAGTGAGTATAATGTAGTGTATATGCACTTTAAGTAATAATGTTCTAATGTTTTATATTACTTGTCTATTATAAATAGTGTTGACAATTGGGCATATTACCAAGATTATCTTTTTGCGGCTCTTAAATTTCAAAAGCCAGAAGAATGTTTAAATTTCCTTAATAAGATCATAACCACATCAGACAAAAAATTTAGAGCTCCTTATCTTGCAAAATTTGAATTATTAAAGCTTACTCAAAATGGTGAAATTATTGAAAATGTTACCGAACCAATTGACCTAATGTATCAGTATTTTTCACAATTTGGAGAAAAAAGTTGTGTAGTTGGAGACTTACGTTTATATTTACATTTATTAACACATACGGGCAAGCAACAGTTGATTCAAAAGGTAAATAATAAAATAGCAAACTGTGTATTATTCAGATAAAAGTAACAATTCATTTGTATGATATTTTATTCCGAACACTGCTATGTTTTTAGATAGAAGAAAGTGTTGGTGTCAAACCTGATGGCTTCCCAACTAATTTGCAGCAAATGCAGAGACACATTCATTTAGAACAATTGCGCCGTATTTGTGGTTTTCATCATCCTCCAAATATTGATATAAATAAGCAGAAACAATTGGTAGAACGATTATGTAAATTATATAAGAAGGGTAATGAATTATGTCCAATCCAAGACAGATTACCAACAGACTTTTGTCCAGCGGATTCTTATATTCTTCTAGCAACGCACTTATTGCATGAATTATGGTGCAATGCGAATGATGCAGTGTATCTTTATAGGTAATTATTTCGTATTTTTAAGAAAAAAGAGTATTTGTGGAAAAAATTTAGTATATAATAAAATTAATAACATATATTTATAGGGCAATGGAATTATTAGAACGTGGTTTATTATCAAGTCCGGCTAATTTTTACATAAAAATTCTACTAATACGAATCTATTTGGAAGCAGGATTAATAGGTGCAGCTGATCATGTTTTTACATTGTTGGATGTTAAACATATTCAGTTAGATTCATTGGGTTATTTACATGCACCGTTACTTGCTCCACTTGGCCATCTTACATTAGCTACCATAACTTTGGATCATACTACTAAGTTTTTTATTGCAAATTACAAAGATGTATGTATTTGTGTATTATAAAATTCTTTTAATTAATAAGAAAAATTCTGTCTAATTCAATTATGATATGTGATTAGAGCGCAGATCATTTAACATTTGCCTATAAATATGGAAGTTTTGTAAAGATTCAAGAATTTGTGGAGTTAAAAGAACGTTTGGAAAATTCTTTTCACTTTGTTATGACTACTGTAGATAAGATGCTTTTGGAATTAGGTTGGTGCAGTAGTTCCACATCTTTAATTTCTGCTTTAGATAATATGGATATACAATTAATCGAGGATTCTGTTCGATTGAATTCTTTACGAGATAATCGTGATTTGGAGGTGATCCTATATCCATAACATATTAAAAAAGAAAATTTAAAATTTAAAAGAATTGATGCAATTCTTTACTTAAACAGGTTGTTCCTGGATGGGAACCTCTTACGGAAAATGGAGAGGATATTCGAATGCAAGAAGAAACACGCATATGCATGTTAAGATTACTTGCAGTGCGAGATTTAATGTTAAAAATTTTAGCAGCATGTGTAGCACCTGACAGTTCCTCTCTTCTTATCCGATTTTCTAATGAACTGAAACAGCTAGATAATGAACAAATTCCTTCGATTCTTAAAAAATTTGAATCAGAGGGAAGAAAGAATAGATCATGTAAAATGTTAGTTCCTATGGACGCAGTCGAAAGATTATGTGAAGCTCATTACTCCGAACAGTTGAAGACAATCGCCCGACTTGCAGAATCGCTTGCTCAGTCACGTTATCCTGATTTTGATTGTATTCAAATGCTGCGAGTTTCACCATGCCTTCAGACAATAGATATCCCTGAGAAGAGAATTCCAATGTCTTTCAAGCATTTTCTACTGAGAGCGTCAACGTGTAGCGAAACTCTCGCGATTATTAGTGCCATATGTACTCTGTGTGCAACACAATTACAACCTAAGACTTCGCAAAAGAAGAATAAGAAAAAATGTAATAAACAAATAACATCTATTTCATTAAATGATAATGATCATGTAAGTTAATTGAATGAATCGATACTAGCTGTTTACTTTAATTTAAGCAATGTCTTCATTTGTTTGTTTACTATGTTATAGAGTTGGAAAGAAATAGCAATGTTACTTGAAGAAAGGATTCAAAATTTAGATTCGGTACTAACAGAATTTGAAAAATACCAGTTACATACTGGGCTAAGTAACGATGAAGATGATTTGTGTGCTACAATAATTAAACATGGTCAAGATAGTTTGGGACAAAGTTGCAGATCATTAAAATCTCGAGCTCAAAGTACGTTAAAACTTTTAAGCAGTTTAAAAAGCTGAAATTGTAAGAAAATTCTTGTACAAAGAATGTCCATCCATCTATTCATTGATTTTTAAAACCAGTTCATTTATTGTGTACATAGTTATTAGTCTTAATCAATTATAAATACTGATTGAATTGTTTAGTGGAAATCAAATCTTCAAATGGTTTTAATTTCGTACTAAATTCATAAAGAATTATTACTTTAGTAATATTTCATATGCACAAATTTTGATATATTCACGTTGAAATAGAATACACTGCCGTCTTATGTAAATTACATATTTTTAAAATAAGTAAACGGTATTTGATAAAAAACATTAAATTAATAAAACTTGGTTAAATCTAAATTCTATTTTTCCTTGGATAACATAATATTGAAAAGTGTTTTCTAATTGGTTACCGTTAACTTTATTTATAATCATTTAAAAATTGATGTACAACTTTTTATTATTTTAGAAGTTATTGAAACTAAAATGCAATTATTCATTATTTCCACGTAAATTTTTAATATATATATTGAGTATATGTTTATATAAAGAAGTGTATAAATTCTTATACGTGAAAAATATCATAAAGTTGAAATTAATTAATTTAAAAAAATGTTACTCTAGAGTAACATAGTTCTTCTCTAATATCAAAGTTTTTTATTTGTATTTTGCTTCTTACATTGTATATGAATAAATTTATTACTTGTTAATCATGTAATTTAAGTAATTACTTGATTGAACTGTATGAAATTAATAAATTGGATAAATTTATATGAAACGAAAAAAATTTTATCTATTTATATATTTAAGTAATTTTAATTGGCTAATATTAGCTAATATAGACCTTAATTAATTATATTTAGACATTAATTGACTTTATCTAAATCAGGGATGTTTTTGTTTAAACAAGAACATTATAAAATTATTAGTCACTAATATATTAGCAAACTATAATAAAGATCAGTGTATTAAGAAATTATATTTTCATATTTTAAAAGACTATATTGGTTGTTACTCATACTGATAAGTTTATTGTCAGATTGGAACAATTTTGTGGAGGACCTGTTTCTGTAGGGAGAGTTTCTATATTGTGTATTTTATATATATTTTTGACTTATCTTTCATATAGGTTAATTTCTTATCAGTCGCTTTATCTTCAGTTATATATTTTATATTAAACGGTAAGTATGTGTGTAAATATATGTGTGTGTCTATGACATTGAACACTCTATGAGTATGCAACAACGTTCAGTTTTCATTAATGTGTTTGAACTTGTGCAATCGGCGAATACGTGGTTTAAGTTTTAAGACATATACTTTATATATTATTGAATTAGATTTTATATCATATTTATAGCACTTGTTATTACGAAATTTTTTTCGTAATAATTTACTGTTTACTGCGTATTGACAATGTGGTCTAACCTGGACAGTACTATTGTGAGTGCATCAGGAGGATTTTTGAATCATAGTCAGGATCAAACTGACGGAAATAAGAAAACTGGTAAAAGAATCAAGAAAATAATTCCTGTTATGATACAACAGTTAACACAACTTAATGACAATTTGGAAGGTAGTATTATTACTCTTGTAGGAATTATACACCATATAGAGAAGAGTAGCACAAAAGTGACATATGAAATTGAAGATGAAACAGGTATCAAAAAAAGAATATTTTGAGTTTATGTAATTATAGAGATAAATTGCTATTATTAATAGTTTTTTATGTTAGTATATAATTATTTCCTATTTATTCATCAAATAAATTTCTGGATTAATATATTAATCGATTGATTACAGGCCATATTACATGTTTCCAATGGTTGGCAGTGGGAAAGTCAGAACCAATAATTAATTTAAATACTTACGTACAAGTATTTGGATACATAAGAGAACAAACTGAAATGAAACATATATTAATTTTAAGGATTTGGCCTTTGACTACCTTGAATGAGTTAACTAATCATTTATTGGAAGTGACCTATGTAACATTAAAGATTCAAAAGACTTCTAATAGTGAAGATAAAAGTTCTGATGTCCCCATGCTAGATGACAACCTTGGGTTGACTAAAGAACAAACTATAGTCTATAAGGTCATTCAAGCAGAAAATCATAGCGAAAATGGAATAGAAAGGAAGACTCTCAAGAATCGTGTGCCAAAGAATATTTTACCAAGAGTTGATGAGATAATTGACTTTCTTACAAGTGAAGGACATATTTATACTACTTTTACAGATGATCACTTTAAGACAACATAATTATGCAAGCAGATGCAGAATTTTGTTGTTCAAATCTAATTTAAAAAAAATCTGAAGTTATTTAAACTTGTTGAAAAATTAATATGTACATTCTATATAATTATTGTATAGAGATTTTTGTATTATATAAACGTAATATTAAGAAATAAATTTGAATTAATGTTTTGTGTAATTGATAACAATTATAAATAATTGTTCTAAATATATGTACAAATATCACTTTTTAAAAATAAACAATTAATTCAACATCAACCGAGTGCTACCTAACGTAGAGTATGATTGTTACATTATATCATTATTATATCATATTATATTATTATACAGGATGATTTTCCTGTTAGTTAATTCAAAGCCAGTGCCGCCAATTATACCGTGGAAACTCCCTGTTAATTGACAAGATTTAGTCCCCACTCGCATGCCTAATTAGTAAGGCAATATTATGTTATATTCAACATGTAATAATAAAATGTTACAACAATCCATTCTTAAAGTTTCAAGTATTATTTAATATATTTTTTGAATTTTATCTATATTTCGATTTGTTAAGAATTTCAAATCGCTTTGAAATATTAATATAAATACGAATTATTGTTATGAATGATATTACTAAATATGTAATTACCACAAGCTATACAAAGTATCTGTAAGTAATCTTTACTTATTTTTATGAAAATAGTATTTGCACATACACGGGCATTATGTATAGGACCATAGAACGAATACGTAGTTGACACTCTATCATCATACGTGCACAAAGACTTAACTCAGTTTACGTTTGTTTTTAGGAGAGTGAGGTATTACGAAGGAAATTTTAATACTTTTTTCATACATTGAGTCATAATTAAAAGATTTATTAGAAGAACTTTATAATTTAATTGTAATTTATATTCGTATAGAAGTTAATATGTGAGTTACATTGTGTTTAAAAGATTTCAGTTAGGTTATCAAATACGAATTATTGAAATGATTTCTTTTAGATTAATTTGATACAATATAAATATGCAGATTTTATATTCTTTAATTAAACAATAATAAGTTTTTAAAAATATTTAGAGTACAATATGTCTGAATCTATGGATATTTCTGAATCTTCTAACGAAAATATTTCTACCCAACCTAATGTACCTGCTCAAATAAGTATGAAGGAGAAGAAGCCAACATGTATCATCATTCTTGGAATGGCTGGGTCTGGCAAAACCACATTTGTACAAAGGCTTGTTTCAGTACTATACAAAACAGGAAAACCATATGTAATAAATTTAGATCCTGCATGTAGAGAAGTTCCCTATCCTGCTAACATAGGTAATATATTATATTATTACTGTTGTTTCATTATAAATATGATTTAATAAATTCTTAATGCTTTAGATATTAGAGATACTGTTAATTATAAGGAAGTGATGCAACAGTATGGTTTAGGACCAAATGGTGGTATCGTTACTGCTTTAAATCTTTTTTCTACAAAATTTGATCAAGTTATAGAACTTATTGATAAAGGAGGCAAAGAGCATGAATATGTAATTTTGGATACTCCTGGACAAATAGAAGTTTTTACATGGTCAGCAAGTGGGACAATCATAACAGAAGCTTTAGCATCTGAATTTCCAACGATTATAGTGTACATATTAGATACTGTAAGAAGTGTTAATCCTGTTACATTCATGTCTAACATGCTTTATGCATGCTCTATACTTTATAAAACCAAATTACCATTTATTGTTGCTATGAATAAGGTAATTGTTAAAGTATATAATATTATTGTGTTATCTACTAATTAATCTAATGATATAATTCTTTGTATATATGTTCCAAGATTGATGTTATTGAACATAGTTATGCAGTAGATTGGATGCAAGATTTTGAAGCATTCCAGGAAGCTCTGGATTTAGAAAAAAGTTATGTTAGTAGTCTAACACGTAGTATGGCTATTACTCTTGATGAATTTTATAGTCATTTACGTAACTGTGGGGTTTCTGCTGCAACAGGAGCTGGTATTACTAAGTTTCTTGAACTTATTAAAGATGCAGAAGAAGAATATGAAAGGTAAATGAAGTTCATATATGAATAGTATTTATATAAAATATTATTATTAATATCATTATTTAATGTAATATTTATACAAAATGTTATGAAATACAAAAAGTAAATTTTCCATTAAAGAGAGTATAAGAAAGCTTGGATGAAAATGAAGATTAAACGAGATGCGCAGCGACAAAAGGCAGAGAAAGAACAACTTGAAAAAGCAACTGAGGAAGCTACAGGAGAAAGTATACCATTAATACAAACAGTTAACAGCGGAAGAGAAATTGCAGATATATATTTAAAACACGTTGATAATGAATCAAGTGAAGATGAAGAAGGCGTGGAAAATCCATTTAAAAACGAAGAAGATGAAGAAGAAAGAAAGGAAGCAGAGTCTTTCAAAAGTTTTTTAGATAGACATAAAATACAACAAAAGAAACATATAACTGATCAACCTACATCAAGTAGTACATAGATATACGTAGATACATAGTCTAAAGAGAAATGTTCGTCAAAAAATAAATTTTGTTATTAAGAAATAAATTGTACGTTTAATATAAAGATATTATATTTTGAACTTTACATTTTAGAATTACATATTTAATAGAAAATGTTATTTTACATATTATTTATTTTCTAAATGGCAATTGTCCTAAGAATACTTAAATATTATAATAATACTGATAATGCAGAAAGTTGAAATAACATATAAAATAATATATTTTTCATAGGATATTTAACTAATATTTTTAGAAAAATTTGTCCACAACATAAACACTGGGAGCAAGTTGTGTGTCATTTGAGTTATCCTTTTTTGAAGAAATTGGTACCGAATTTTTTGTAATCCAATCTATAAGTGGGTTCATGGTTTTGTGGCGTATATAAACTATTCAATACTGAAATTTTATTATGTTAAGATTAATTTTTAATAGAAATTCTGTATAATTTGCTGGTTAACAAATTACTTTTAGTAGTATTTTTCAATACTACTAAATTTAAGGATGTTTTCAAGTGAGCCGCGGAGTAATTAAATAAATATACAAACAATGAAATAAATAAATAAATATGTTTGATTCATAAAGACTTAGATTACACTACCTTTTTCAGGGGAATTTAAAGTATTTTCATCTTTTAACATACGATTTTGCTTTTGCTGGTATTCTCGCGATATTTGTTCTAGCGCTTTCTTTAACGCCAACTGGAAACAATCAAAATCTTGTGAAATATAAAACAATTAGAATTTTTTGTAATTTTTTCTGTTGAATATAGCCAAGATTTCAGGGTAGTTGATTAAAAATATCTCCTTTCAAAATGATGATTTTTAAATTAATTTATTTAAAGAAAATTACACAATTCCAATTTTTATTAAAATCTTATTAATTAGGTATATCTTAGACATAAAATTTTTAAGAGGATTTAGGATAGAATATAGAATATGCATATGTATTTGAACTTTAAACTTGAAAATTATATTTTACGAAAAAAATTGTATAAAAAGTCATGTTTTTTACACGTAATTTATACAGAATTTTATAAGGAAAGCTAGTCGATGCCAATATTATTTTTGTCACTGAAGAAAAGAAAGAAATAGAATCATTTTTTAATTACTTTAATTTATCAAGGAAAACAAAGTATTTCCAATTTTTATTTACCCGGCACATGTGCAAACGCGATACGTGATCGGAGTCCTTGCTTAAAAAATTCTGTTCCGCGGCACATTTTGCATTAAGCCGTCGACAGTGTCTCATTTTTCCGGCAGTTTTCCTGTATACTCTTGACAAGAGATCGGGCCTTCCAGTACGAAAATTTTCATGCAAAAATTCATGAACGTCCGGATTGTGAGAATTACAAATCGGATCTCTATTATGTGACGTCACCTTCCGGAAACCGTACAGATTCAGCTGCCTGATAAAGCTCGTAATGTTTTTCGTTTTGAAGATGGAATTACCCGCGTCGAGATACTGTTCTTGAAATTTCTTGTAATCAAGAAGAATCGTATTACCATTAAGGCTCCAACGAATGGCACCACTTTTGCATTCGTTCACTATACGCCATAGTTTTTGCGGAAATCGCAACGAAAGGAATATGCAATCGTCGTACATGTTCGATTCGAAAGTAGCGTTTATAGTCGTCTATAGAACGCAGAATGAAACTAAACACTGCAAATCTCTCTCTTCTCTTTCTCGAATCCGATCGATTATCTTTTGCAAACAAAATACTATCGTATCACAGCAACAATATTTCTTCTTTTGGAATCGCCTGAACTATTTTAATCTCTTGGCGCGAGCTTGAAATATTAAAAAGAGGCACATTTTTTAAATGCATCATAGAAGAAGTAATTATTTGAATGCTATAGTTTGTAGTGTGTAGTATTTGTTCCGCATACTAAATAAAATAGGTTATAGTAGCTATATTTTAATAAATAAAAGTACACTATAGGATTTAATAAAAACATTATGATTTAATACAATGATTCGTACACTAAAAACAACAATGTATTTAAGATGTCTCTTATTCGTGTCTCTTTACACGATACTACAACATTTTATACAAATCGCAACGCAAAATTATCAAATATGTAGATGGGATGTGAGGTTAGAAAAGAAATAAGATATACGAGCGCGTAAATAATTATCGTAATTGTAATTAATAATAAATTATTAAAAGTATGTTACAGTTCCCTAACATTACAAAATATTAATACTATTTCCTGGACAATGAAGGTTCGGCATATCGAACTTTCACAATTTCCCTGATATCATTGGTATTCTTTGATTACATACAATAAAAAAGTATAGATATAAAAGGTACGAAAAATTAAATAACATCGTAAGTAATAATTTTCTTCGTATCTTATCATTTTCGTTTTTAATAATATTTATTTAAACGAATATCCATCGATCTCATCTATCAAGATAAAGAGAAATGTATTTATTATAGTAGTATTCTCAAAATCGATTTACATCAGTCTTTCAATCCGGACGCTATAAAAGACAAATATCGAAAGGAAGAAGTTAACACAAAGGGCCTTGGTTCATATTCATAAAAATAATCTAATGTAAAAGACTATTCCTTGCAAATTCAAATTCAAATTCAAATTCTTGCATGTCGCCTCAGAAAACTATACATATCTACCTAAAACAGTATTGGAGATATGTACATCAAATTGTTCAGCAATGAATGCATCTTCCTTTTATTATTTTTATCTTAGTTTTTATCAGACTGAATTGTTTCGGACTGAAGGATCACATTTTAACTAATTACGCTTATCGATGTTTTTACTGGTATGGTATACAAAGTTTAAAGACTATTAGTTTTAGAATTTTTTTTTTTTTTTTTGTACGATTGAATAAATGGAATTAAGTTTCTGAAATCGCAATAGGAACAGCTATAAAATAAGCGGTGGCTTGCAAGAGTATTAGAACGAGCTTCAGATATTCTTTTTCAGTTTTCATTTTTGATTTAAATTTACAAATTATCGCGTGTCAAAGTACTTTGTTAAATCTCTTGTCAATCAGACAAAGCTGGTAAAGCTTGTAAATATTCGTGTGGTTTAGTCGGTGCTGGCAATAAATAGCCATCAGGATCCAACACGTCTGGCGTACGAATAGTGACCGGTCCTTGAGGTGGCCTCGGCAACGTGTCTTGTTGAATGGATTTACCTTTAGCTTTCTCCAGTCTTTCTAATATCTCCGAAAATTTGATTCTGTCCTTAGGATCTGTTTTCCAGCATTCTCGCATCAACTGACAAACGAATGGCGGACATCCTTCCGGAGGTATAAGCATTATTCCTTGGAAAATTAACTTCACAACCTGGACGAATATTTAATAAAATGTGATAGATCGTAGAAATTGTAGGGAAATAAGAAGGGAATGTTATATCGTGTCGCTTAAGTTCGTGTCTCTTCGCGTTAAATTTCGTGTAGCCTTAAACTTGAAAGTCTGAAACTACTTATAAGTGGTGCAGTAGCAAGTAAGTAGTAAGAAAGAGCAATGGCGCGACAGGTATAAGGTAACGTCCACGAACGAATGAAAAATCTCCATTGCAAATTTTTTATGATTTCGTAAATTCAGCTACTCTTTGTACGACAAATATTCAGTAAGCTGATGTTTAGTCAAGCAATCGATAAAATAGTTTTACTTACTTCTTCGTTATTATGTCCGTAATATGGCTGCTTGCCAAAAGAGTAGACTTCCCATAGAACCACCCCAAAACTCCATACGTCACTTTCTAGTGTGAAACGTCCGTACATCACGCTTTCTGGTGACATCCAACGAACCGGTAGAAGTCGGGAGCCTCCTATCTAAAGAGAATAAAAAATTTCTATTTTAATAAATCACTGAACTTATAGTAAATTATTTACCAATATTTTTATTACCTTATAGTAATCGCAAGTATACACATCCCGCGACATTCCAAAATCTGCTATCTTAACAACGAGATCAGAACCAACCAGACAGTTTCTGCACGCTAAATCTCGATGGACGAATCTTTGACCGGATAAATAAGTCATACCAGCCGCAATTTGAATCGTTATCCAATGTAAAGACTCCTGAAACAAGTAAAGGTATAGAGCCGGTGAAAATAAAGAGAAAAGAACTTCGAGACAATGCAGAAGATCAGCCTTTTTAATAAGATTTACCTGAGTTAAGGGTTGCAGGCCGGGTTTTATCGACCTACTAAATTGTCGAGAATTCGATCGCAAAACTTCAGCTAGATCTCCGTAAGGCATGTATTCGAAAACCATCCACGGGCTGTTATTACCTTCTCGAAGTACTACACCTTTCAGTGATAAAATATTTCTGTGTCCAAACGTGGACATAATGTCGACTTCTCGCATGAAGTCTTCTTCCGCTTCGCGGGAGGCACTTTCTTTTAAAACTTTTATCGCGACGATCTCTTTCGAGTCTCCGACACATGATTCTCCTATGAAAAATGAAATTTTCGTTAGTACGTCAATTATTGCTACAATATTCGTGAAAAATAAATTACAAGACGTTCTCACGACACTTTGATAGTACATATATATATTTTGCACGATATTTTGAAATATGAAAATGATAAGAACCTTTATACACTTTGCCAAAACAACCCTCGCCGATATCTTCTAAAAATACAAGAGATTCACGTTGCAGAATCGGCACTTCTGGCGAGGCGCAACTGAAATACTGTGGATTAGGTGTGTACTTATTCGCTAGCAGCAATCCCTTTTTCAGATTCATCGGTGTTCCCTGAAGAGAACATATGCAAGCATATTTTCATAACAATTTTTTAACCAGTCAAATATTTTTTACAAGTCATTTGCAAATCTAATAGCAGAGAAGTTAATTTTGTCACTAGCATACAGTAGGAATTAAAGGAAATTATATCAGATTAAAAATCCAATCTGTTTTGAGTTTATAATTATTTCGATGTGATCCGTTTGTTATTCGTGTTATTATTTTTATTAACAATAAATACAACTATACCGATATATGGAGGAAATTGTAATCAAAACCGTGATGAAAAATTATGTTTTTCTTTGCCTGTTTTTAAGGTGTAAATTCAATATAATGAAGATAATTAAGAGTGTTTCAATCAGCCATTATTAAGTTTCATTAGTTTGCTTCTCTGTATGTTAAGATAAGCTTGTATAAGACTGCATTTAATGAAACGTGGTCAAACAATCAGTTATGTTAATTAAAAGGATTGTACTTTATATCCTTATCTTTGAACGCTATTAATATTCTTTGAATGTTTAAAAATCAAATGTTTCGAATATTTCAAACGCGAAGAAAAAGGAAATAAACAATAATGTAAAAATATGTATGAATAAAATGGAGCAAAAAATGGTATAAATGAACATTACGTTGTATTTTCTCTTAGAAAAAAAAAAAGAAAACGATAATCTCGGTATAAAAATATTTTATCATTATATTTCCTTCCAAATTTAAAAATGTATGCAGTTATTGTATGACTCTCCAGGAAATATATTAATATACTCAAAAATGTTATTGTACTCAATATCATTGTATTTATTGTACTCAAGATATAATATTACATTAGATATCAAAACTTTTTTTGAAGCAACCGAGAATATTCTGTTATTCAACGTTCTAAATAACAGTGTTTTAAATGTTACGTTAGTTTTTAGGAGGCACTGCAATATTATTATTTGATTGACGTACATCCAGGGAATTCCTCTGTGACTTCACGTTATAACTCCGTTTCTTCACGCAATAGACTATACTCAACAATATTACTAATACCGCGACGAATGCTATGGCGATTCCTACTATTTCAGGTACCCTTTGTCTCGCTCGTTCTACCTGTTGAACAGTATGAAAATACTACAAACTATGTTTGCAGACGATTGTACGAATATTTAAAGATTGACGAATTATAATTGAGTCAGTAATTTGGAGTAATTACCTGTTCAGCTTCCGGAAGTGCGGTCGTGCTGTTGGTAGAATTACCATTTGGGGGTATTATATTGGGTATAGGTCGAGGTGTTAGGGGAACTAGAAAAAGTAATTGAAATGATATTTGTAGAAAGATCGTTTCTTTGGTATTTGTCAAAAGTTGATAAAGCTATTTCTTTTTGCTTAAAGGGTGAAGTCACCTTCGCTTACATGTACAAAATCTTTTGTTACAAGAAAATTAATTCGATGAAAAGTAACTCGTGAAACGAGTGAAATTTAAAGAAGTGTCTTAACAAATGCAATTCTTTCAAACGAGATAACAAAATTTAGATTTCTTTCTTAAGAAAAGTAATTTGCGCATAAGGTTGCTTCAACACCGAGACGGAAGTAATAGATATAAATTTAGTTTAGAATTCAAACTGGAGTGATTTATTTTAACATCTCTAACAAGATTAAGAAAGAAAAATATAATTCCATAGAGGAAAGTCAAGGTGACTCTGATCTTTTTTTAGAAACAGCACGCCTTAACATCTTTTCCCACTTTAGGTCGTAAACGTTCAGGGACGAATAGTTTCATGCATCATTTTCCATACTGTACACGTGCTCGCGTGTATTTTCTAAAGTATATTGCGGTATAAGTATACAACGATCGACTTGTAGCCAAAAGGTTAAAGAAATATATCGAAGTAGAAATGTTATTTGAAGAAAAATATGAAGAGATGCTACTTGACTCTGACCTATTAGGCGATTTGGACACTTTAAGTCCGTCGTAGGTGGTGACAAGTCATGAGGACAAACACACTTCGATGTATTGTCTGTGAAGCTACGACAGGCTGCTTCCTTTCCACAAATTTGGGGCCGGTCTTTGCATCCCGTGATCACAGCATTCCCGTTGATAGGCAGTATTACTTCCGATTGTTGTGTGGACTCGGTGGTTGCTGATAGCTCTGAAACAATATTTACAGCTTATCGCAATTTTGTCAGTTTACAGTAGCTGTACTCAGTGAGTTTACGAGTACATAAAAATAGCTTTATTCCTTGAACGAAATATCTGAGAATGAGTGCACATCACGAAAAGTGGAGGATTATCAAATGTGTTACCGTATGTTATAAGATGAAGGAATGTTAATTAACTCTCGTTCAGCTATGATTAGGTCGAGCGATGAACGAAACAAAGAAATGTATTAGAACGCACTTTTGGTTTTCCACGAAACGCTACTATACCTTGGTTCTGTTCCAATTCCTGTTATAATAAATTAAGGCAAAGATCTTAGAATTATCCCAATGACTATCTTTCGTTTGCATACGCTTTCCACTTCTAAAATACTCTTGCAACGTTTTAAAGAAGTTACATAATATAACCCAAAATCAGTAGGAGTAGAAGAGTTAAAGCCTGTATAGGATAGAAACGCAACTTATAGCATAACTATGTTTCAACGATTTATGTTTCCCTTGAAACCTGTGCAAGATTGCTACCAATATTCTGCTCTTTTAATTACTTCGTGTTAATTTCAAATTGATACGGATCTCGTTCCAAAGCGAGTTTGAAGCGGTAAAGCTTCTAAGAAAGAACACGAAGAAAGCCAGGAGTCGGCACACTCGACTCATATCAAAAGCGCCGAAGTAGTTGGCGGTTTAAGGTAGAGCAGTCGAATTTACAGGAGAACGGTGGTAACGGTTAATAAAGGGCGAGCTGGTAAGAAAAAGGGCTACATATTTGGATTGGGTCCGACTTGGAAGAGACAGTGAAGGCATTCATTTCGTGCTTGAAGCTTGTAACGGGTCAAAGCGTTATCTCTGCGGTCAGCGCTCTCCGACAACGAGTCTCGCTATGTGTACCTATTATCGCCCCGTATTCCTTCCCTTCCTATGCATCTCTACGAGAATTGCCGTATTTACGAGATCGCTCGATTTCTACAAAATGTTCCTACATTTTAATTTTCCAGAAAAATGACGGCTCACTTAGGGTAAATCAGATGTGTGAGACGTTACGTCGAAACAGACCGCAGTGTTCTCGACGCGGATGGACTTGACCAATTACAGCAATTGATACGTAGTTACTTTATGTCTAGGGACATTTTGGAGCCACTTGTCTACGCACGTTCATTTGAATTGTTTGAAAACTTTTATGTCAAGTATTTTTGAAAATATCGAATTTTATCGAAATTGTTCGAGCTCAGCGTAGTTACTCTATTTCTTTAGACGAGAACGTCGAAGGATATCTTTTTAAAGACGCCATTCATCGACGTATAGTTATTTTACTTGAAAATATTTTTAATTTCAATGTTTTTACTTAATTTTATATAGTTGTTATATAGGCGAGGACGAAGATATTTGGAAGATCATTTTGATGCTGTTTGTAGCCTAGTGATCATCCAATTTGATTAAAAATTTATTAACAATGTGATTTTAATAATATCGTTAAATCGTTCAATTTAAGTTCCACGTTTCCTCGAAAATATTACGATCAACTTTAAATAACTAAGAAAGAAAAATTGTTTCTTAGATTTGAATTTCTCTGATACGTATAAAAGATCTATTTGCTTTGTTGCCGTTATATTTTCCTTTACAAATCGTACGATAAATTCTAAAGGAAAAAATACGATGGAAGTTCAACTGCGACTAATATAGATTAGAAATTAACGCAACTGACAATGAGCGTCCCAGTAAGCTGCAATTCCACGAAATGTAAGAGACGTCTGTTTATCGGACAGACACGCGGAAATGCGTAAGTCGATTGTAGATATAGAATTTCCAAGTTCGAAATCGAACGATTACTTTTATTTCGACGAAGAGAAATATTGTTTAGCCTTTCAACTATATGGTATTACCTACATCATTGATGACCTATGCACTTTGTCGTTACTCGTGCTACGTGGAAGCTGCCGATGGGTGAACGAATGACCCGCGATATCGTGCATACTTCGACGCAAAGTTGCGAGGGAGTCTTCCTTACCACCATTTTTATATCAGGTCCGCGTTTAACTGTGTTAAATAATTACTAGTTGTATAAGTATAAGCATATTTTGAAACTGTCTTGCGTTTCTGAGATCTCATTTAATTTTTGCGTTATTACTCTTTTGATATGTGGAGGAGCGATATTCGAACATAAAAGAATTCTGTTGGTTTATAACAATATAAACATAAATTAATACACGAATATATCTATAAAATTCCTTTGATAAACAGTTTCGCGTCTGAAGCTCGATGTTAGCTCTTTAAGTAAAATACGAATGATTAAAAAGTCGACTCAGTCGAAGATCAAGAAAATTGCAAACATTGTAAGCCTTTTTATATTTCTCCGCATTCCTTTCTAATTGTGTGAACAACGGTAGCTGACGATTATTTGCTAGAAACTACGATTTGCTTTGTGCTACTACAATTTTCGCTATGGTTTCGTCGCTTTTCGAAACTGAAGAGCATTCAACGTAGATATACGTATCCAGCCATGTTTATTTGAAAATCTGAGGTTTAGACCAGAGATTACAATAGAGGCATTATGTGTGCGGGTGGTTTATCCCCCGAAACGTACGATTCGTAAACCGAATCGTCTGTCATAAAACGGGATTGTTCGCGATATACTCAGGCAATCGATAAAAGTAGCTCGGTTATCAAGTTTCCTAAAAAATATAAAAGTGAGACAAGTAAATCGGACTCGTTTGACGTGTT
The DNA here is from genome assembly GCA_014737475.1 of Bombus confusus. Taxonomy (NCBI): domain Eukaryota; kingdom Metazoa; phylum Arthropoda; class Insecta; order Hymenoptera; family Apidae; genus Bombus; species Bombus confusus. Next base: position 1,081,689 of record JACXIV010000041.1, read on the forward strand.
TCCTAATATAAAATTGATACAGTTGTTTTAATATATTAATTAAGATTAAATTATTGAGAATTCGATAAATTTTACAGGGAACGAAATATCGTTTTGAATTTTCATACAATTCCAATTTCGTAGAATTTTCTTCTAATGTTTATGAGTTTATCCGTGTAACAACGTGTCCACTCAGAAACGTTCGTGCAAAATTTCAAAAATATAACGAGATGAGTTACGACAGACTCGGAGGATTAACATGACGATGAGCAAACCGCTTTCCTTTTCGTCGTCCGTGTCATCACTCATCAGTATTATCTGTTCGCAATATAATGCCAAGCGAACAATGGGCTCGCTACTCGACAAAGTCTCCTTTTATCTAATACTATAGATATTGTTTTGGATCTAGTTGCTACCTGAGATGTTCTCTCTAAATCAGAGACTATTGTTTTCGAAATGGAAAAGAGTATGGAAATTACACTATTCGCTGAGGAAATTTCTATCTTACAATTCCTATGTTACCTCGAGGATGCATTTTATTTTGCTAGAATCTAAGTTATGTTACGAATAAATAATATGTAATTTAGCATATTAAATAATTTTAATATCTTCTATCAAAAATCTTCTGTCACTTGCTTAGAAAACGTCCAGCAAAATATTCATTAATTTATTTAATTTTCCACATTATTCACAGAGTTTAATCTTTCCTTTAACACTTTGATGTCGACATGATGCCGCGCGCGTCGTCTCATCTCCCGCAAAATTTTTCGAGGTAAATATGTAAATGGAAATCTGGCGACGCTTGAAAAAATAAAAAAACGTTTTTCGTCTGCCGTCGGCAACGCTTGAAAAACACTACATGTCGATTCACGTTTCCCGACACGAATATATTTATGCTAAACACTCTTTCGTGGTAATATAAATATCATGAAATTAATATAAAAAAATTCAATGTTTGTTTAGATTTCGTGTAGCTACTAGAAAAGCTCCTTCATTGTTACTCGAGGATTTGGATGCTGCGCACGTGGTTATCATCTTGGGTTAGCGTTATCGGAAGGTCGAATATGTCGATATTAAAGATAAGTTGAAGGAAGAAGTATAGGGTTAGTTTTTACGCACGCTTTTTCCATTTCTCTGGGCCAGTTGACATTTGTTCCAATAAAGATACGACTAACCGGCTTTATCTTCTCGACATTTTGACTCGTACTTGAACCCATCTCGTTTCCAACGTATTTATGGAGTATACGCTCAGAGAAATTTCTGCATAGTTCTGTTCTTTTTTATCAAATAGAATCGAACGTAAAAATGTTTAACTTCTTGCTTCTTAATATAAATTCTTAACTCGTAACTTTCAACTATATGTGCAGGTTTAGTGGAATAATGGCGTTGCATTTTCAAAGACAGTTTCCATGTTTTAAAATTACGAGCATACGCAAAGTAGAATTGAGTTAAATGAACTCGTGAAAAGTGACCAGAGCAGTGCTTGTCCCTTAGTAATAATTATCTGTAGTGCTCAAATTGATGCCTTCGTACATAACTGTAGCACCTAAGTTTGCCTTTCGAAGGTATGAGCATTAGGTTGGTAGAGGATAAATACATTTACGTTCTATTTAATCGAGATATATGTCTACATTTTTCACGTAAATATACGATTGGTAATTTTGTTAATGTAACGGGTAATAGAGAAATATATTAAAAAGAATATTATATTAATGTTTAATATTTAAGAACGAAATGGAGAATAACAAGGAAAATATCATAAAACAATAAAAGGCCAACAGGCAATGACGTTCTTTTCCCCGAGAATTAGAAAACTATAAAGCATTCAGGAAGAAATAATTGTGTGATGCGATAGCAAGTGACGAGAGAAGATAGTTCGAACTAAAGAAGATTACGAAAGTGTTGAATATTGTCATTCGTTCGGTAAATCCTCACTTTATTTACTTTTCCTATTCTATCCAAATGTTTTAAAGCAAATATCGATTAACGGTGAATCATCCAAGGAATTTCTGGTGTTTTTAATTTGTAAAGATTTATATTCTCGCTTATCGTGTTTGTAACAATTATCTGAACGTTATATTCCCACATTGGATGAATACGTGTTTCATCTTTACTCGTCTCATTTTTCGTGATCTTTTTAACAAAACGCCACACAACGCGGGCCTGTTTCTCGATTCATCAGATTAATGGCCACGATTCTTGTAACGGCAAGGCATAATTTAAATTTTATTCACTTTAAATGAACCTTCACGAAGTTCAGATCGTACAGACACTTTTGTAGATTATTATTAGGTCGTACCGATTGCAGCTAACCCTTGATAAATCAGAATTTTAGTTGCTTACAGCTATCGCTTATAGCAAGCATGGTAGACGCAAGTATGGCATTAGTGCATTAATAGTAGCTAATTATTAACAGTAGGTAGTTTTTTATTAGTTAATTATTCGAATCAAATACAAATTACATTTATAAAGCTAAAATGTTGTCCTTTGTCTCAGTCTTCTAATCTTTTAATGCCTACTTTTGTTTTCAATCGCGATAATACAAGAAATTATCTTACTTACGCAATGTACAGTCTGTGACAGAGTATATTCGACTTTTTTTTTGTTCCATTATCGTAGTAAACATGTACGACGGCATTACAATATATTTATTTATAGTGATTTTGTAAAATAAACTAAAAAGTGTTTTGTAATATTATTTCGCAGTGTATTTCGATAGTGATAGAGAATATATTAAATTTTGAAACGTAGATACGTCAAAGTTTTATCTAAAAAGTTGCTAAATATCAATTTGACGCGTAATGTGCAATGTTATTTATTGGTTTAGAAGAAAAGAGGTAAGACTGGCTCTTGAAGAGATAAAAATAAAAATTTATGTGATCTTTCGTTACGCATAAACGATACAATAAAATGTGGCAAGTAACTGTGACGAATTGTTCTTTTTTATCTAAAGGATACACTGCGTTAAAATAATCGCAAATCTTTCATTGTTAAGACTAATTCTAACTAAGAATAATCTAATAAGAATAATATTCTGACTAAGAATAATCTTAGATTCTGCGTTGATTAAGCACTTTTCTCTATTCAAATCCTAATATTTTTTATATAACAGTATACGTAAAAATCAATGACAAATAATAAACTCACCGTCTCGAATTTCCGTAGAGGAAAGGCCTCTTCTTCTTGGCATTCTTCGCCGCTCCATCGCGGGTGCAGGAACCAAAATGGCAGGAAACCACCCCTGCTTTTCAAAAGAAAACTTTCGTTTTGCACCAATAAAACTTCCACTCCTTCGTTAATTACCGTCGGCACTTTAACGTTCGCGTTTTCTCATGATCCATCGTTAAACTCTAAGTTTCTGATCATCAAACCATTCATTAAAAATTCGACTCAACAAAAGGAAAATAAAGATACACAACGGTAATTTGTTCACATTGTAAAAAGAACAGTCAGAAAACCGTACGTAACACAATTTTGCTTCTCAAGCGTTCATCGCACTGATTGGCAGGCACGTGGGCTAGAATTTTCATGAGTTCGTTTCTTCAAAAATCAAAGCACGAACAAGCAGCTCCTTTGTGTGTCTATGTATCCCACTAGTTAGGTAACTTGTCGTTTCCAATTTCCAATTTGATTTGATATTTCGAAGCAAGGAACCAATTGAAACACAAACGCTCTTCTTTTTCCCAAACGATCGAAGAAACCCACTGTACGATACGATTCTCGAACCAAATTTATCGAAGTCCTAACGTTGCTAGAGAATTGGCAATTAAGTCGTATAATGGCATGAATAAATTTTGATCGCATGAGTAGCAATTAGAGGAGATCGATAGGAGGGTCCAAGCAAGGCTGAAGAGAGAAACACGGCCCGAATGGCAAGGATCGAGAGACAAGGATCGAGAGAGCGAAGAGTTAAGCCGGAAGAGGAAACCCGTCGCTAGGATAAATCGAGGAGGATCCTCTATCTTCGACGGATGCTTACTCGAAACTAAAGACCGACTAAAGACCGCCTTCGAGAACTCCCTCGCATTGGCGTACACACAAGGAAACGCGGTCACACACACAAAGGTCGGATCGTCTGTTCGTGGCACCCACATGCATCCCGAAGAGCTACCAAGGATTTACGCGAGGGACGAGCGTGGTTCATCATCAGCGAGGCTCGACCTACGCTATCGGAGAGACAGAAGCGACGGTTCCTCGTAATCTCGTCGCTTTTTCAGCCGACTTAAGGGTAGAGCCTCTTGTTGCGCTTTAATCTCTGACACGTGCCAACTTACGACTCCACCTTCGTTTATAATAGTATTAGGTCGTTCCATAGGTTCGACAGAACAAGGCGGAACTTATGGGACGACTTAATATTTTCGTGGTGCCTCCCGTATTGCGATGGAATCTATGTTGTGGATTCCTGTATTTTGATTGGAACGATGGGAGGAATGAGAGGCTCGGAGGTAGAGCGGTACAAGAGAAAAAAAATCCTTAATTTGGAGAGATCGTGGGTGTTACCTTCTAATACAAAAATCTGTATGCTTTCAAATTATGTTTGTTGTACGAGTAACGATCCTGTATATTTATGAAAAATGCGGCTAAGTACACCGCTTTACTGCTGAACCTCTCGATCAAAGGAAACGTAATCGAAACGATTCTTACCAATTTTTGTCAAAGCGATACTCTAATAACGATTAATTCGACACGCGATCTTTTATTTTTAGTAGATTTTGTTACGTTAGTTTGCTGGCACAACGATGTAAATCCTCAGCAAATAATAATCATAATAACTGCGGCTATAGCTAAAAGCTTTTCTTATAGGTCAGAATTTGAGTAATCTGCATTCCGAACGAAGGTCAAGCAATTAAAACGAGCAAACTCTTCTACTTATCTATCACGAACAAAACTCGTTTTATATATTTACAATTTGTACTATGACTCGTAAACTATACTAAGTTATCAATTTATCAGACGTTATTTATTTGCACTCAAAAATAATTTCATCCTGATCTTTAACGAACGATTTAAATTTACGATTTATCGTTTACGTTTTAATGACATCTGTATACAACCATGAAATCGATGAAAGAGTTCAGATTCTTGTGAATGATAGCTTACGTGAATATTTAATGGCGTTCGGTAGCGGTTTGCATTACAACGAGATTATCAATCACTATTAATATTAAGGATGTGATCTTCGAATAAGATGAAAAGGAAAAACGAACAGAGAAAACTAACGATCAAGAGAGTAGAGAATGATTTGCACAGACGTATGCTTGCATATTGCGCCACTAATAATTAACCAAGTGTATATCGCGATCGGTTTGATACACTGGTGTCCAACTGGGCGCCACTTTCCCCACTCTTGGCTTGCTGTTCGTGAATAACTTGACTTTTCAGCTCCTGATCGCGATAAACAAGTCAACCCGAGTCACGACCACACAACTCTTCCATGGATACTTGCGTTTGTGTAATCTCGATTAATCGTCCGTATATAAAAATTAGCTTTTCGTCTCGTTTTATGTCGTTTTGCGTCGAAAGTGTTACGTAAATCGAGGAACAAAACATCACCAGCATTCAAATATAAACTTTCCAATCGGAAACTAGAAATTAGTTCTGCAGAAATGTTTCAGTTTGAGCAGAAAAAATTGAAATTCCTTAAAATAACAGTAATTTATGCCTGCGGTTCAATTAATTTTCAGTGATAAAAATTATGCCTTCGTTAGGTTCGAATGTCATCTTATATTCTATGATATTTTTCTTTATATTTTTGTATCAGTTTTATTATTTTATTTTACTCACCTTCTGATTGAATAATCCTTATTATTTTTGCGTATTTTCCAAAAAAAGACGAAAGCCACTGCGACGTATAAAGTTTTCTAACGGTTGAATAAGGTTGAAGCTTATTTAATCGATTATTATAGTTTAGTCAGTCACTACTATCGTTACTAACGCGCAGTAAATGTTAATCGGTTTCTCTTTCTCTTCAAGCAACGTTGACTGTCAGACCTATGAAAAGCTATGAAATCTAATCAATTTAGTATCCCAAGGAACAATGATCAACTAGGGAAACAGTCACCAATTAGGAAAAGTTCATCGACATGATTTGCAACGCAATCATGTACATGTATATTAGTGAAAATAGAATATAATATGTTAATAATAAAATCATAAGTTCTGTGACAATCAATCTTCTTCTATCGTAACGTCGCGTCTACAACCATCGAAAATTGAGGACAGTTGCAGATTATTCGCATGTAGAATATTTGCCGCACTATCGCAATGTAATTAATTTCATCCTGATACAATTAACATACATAAACTGCGCTAAGGATCTTGAAGATCAGAATTAAAATTGCGACAAATCTTGTAATCTGTAGATAACGTGATCACACTTTTTAATCATTGTATGTTAATCTTACGATTATAAGACATATTAGATGACATCATATACATAAATAAAAAAAGAGTGACAAATAAGAGCATAACGTTCTTCTTACTCTTATTTCATTGGACGTAATATTAACAATAAACAATCCTGTAATAAACAAATCTATAGACAATGCCATGTAAATAATGTTTTCCACAAAAATGTACAGTTCCGCAAACGTCCTCGATCTATAGTCACCGTGATCTCATGTTTTGACGTACTATTTGTTACGCCATATGTGTCTGACGACATAAATATCATATCCACCCTCGAGTAAGGTAAAATACTATTCGCGAATGACAGTAATCTTACGTCGACGGTAAATGAACGATGATCGCGTCGGTGGCTGTTTAACTTTGATGGCTACCTGATTAAGTTCTTTAACACGTGCCACTTAATGTTCTGAAGGGACGAAAACATGGTCCAGTAGAAAGAGAAATGGGTCGGAACGGAAGAATGGTCGGCAAAGCCGCAACAGGGGAATACGTTAATAGTTTTCGAAGAGGCTCCGTCGGAATGGCGTAAGTGTTGTATATTTACACTGGCGTTACAGGCTCACACCTGGACGCAAGAATAGCGCCGCTTCTTTTTCTCCGAAGTATTTTCTCGCCCGTGCGTCAAGCGGCCCCCTAACAAAGGGGATCGTTCGTTTTTCTTTTTTCTTTTCCTCGTTTCTTTCAAGTTTCAGGCATCTTTTTATTATTACTGCGACTCCTGACAATTGTAATCGTCATAAAATTCGTCAGTTCTTGGATTTTTTTTCTAAGGCAAACGTTGATGTCGCTTCGATGATATTTCACTTCGCTTGAAACATTCTTGTCTGTTTGATATTTCAGTTAATTTCTTTATTTATCTATGCAAGGAGACACGAGGAATAATATTCGAATGCGTAAACACGTGTTTTAAGTTAGAAAAACAAACGTTCGTACGCTTGATGATGGGGCACGATGAATTTTCGCATTAAGAGAGAGGAGGACTTTCTCAGCGAAATCGGATCCGAGGAAGACATCAAGAGGGTAGTTTACACCCGCTTTAACTCGGTGATCGTCGATTTTCCTGGGTATGAAGACCGGAACAACGTCGGTATGCATGCAGATGGTGGTCGTAAGAGGGGGTGGTCTAAAATAATAAAGAAGCTGGCACGAAGATGAGGACTGTTTGTGTTTCCACAGACGATGGCCGATTCTTAAATGACGAGATGCAACTGGAAAAACGTATATTCGAAAGACAATACTTCGAATAAACGCATAGTTATCGATAGTTTCCTGTTGATAATCGTTTTTCGTTCTAAAAAGAAAGAGAATAATAAATGTTATTTTCTTTTGTTTCTTTCGGCGAAAAACGTAAGATATTTTTCAGTTTTTACCTCCGTTTCTTTATCGTTAAAGATCAATAATTTTCATTTAAAAATTTTTAACCGGCATAATAATCAAATGAACAGGACTGATCAGCTGAAAGTGGTACGCTTTATTATAAAGGAATATTTAAATAGCGTTATTGCTTTGTCTTGTAACGCATTAATATATAATTTTATTTTGTTCCCTTTTACTTGATCAAGCTGATAAATTAATCGTGTTACGTGCATAATATGTATAATATACATCTAAAGTGGGCATGCGATTCAAAAAACGGTCGATTTGATCTCGTTGTTCGTCGTAGCCTATTTGCTATTAGTAGTAATATATCTGTGGAAGTATACGCTATCAGGCCTAGTTTAAAATGAAATACAAGTACAATCCTTCCTTGAAGGAATTACGTTCCAGTTTGAAATTCCGATCAAGAGAATATCTTTCGGAAAACTCGTTGCATGGTGTTCCATATTTTGTGGATTCCACACGACCTAAGTGGGAAAGGTAATTTTATAATTTAGCAATTATTTGCAATTAATTGTATAAAATAAATAACTTATTTAACGGTTTAAAGATATCTCTCTCTCTCTCTCTCTTTCTCTCTTTATTATATTATTATCTCATTTTTAACCGACTTATTCGTAGATTAACATGGTTTCTCTTGACATTTGCATCGCTATTAGCGATCATAGCTATAATCATGATCATCTTAGGTAAATTTCAAACAGAACCAACTATAACCGGATTAGATATAATGACAGAACGTGTCAATATTGAATTTCCTCAAATCTTTGTTTGCTTTGACTGGTTTCATTTGAATCATTCGAATATACCTGAGGTAAACGTAACTGTTATTCTCATAAAATTACCCATTTTTTCATAACTTAATTTTTATAAGATTACATTTTCTATATAGAATGAAATATATATATACGAAACATTGTACAATTGGATTTTTGGGAAACGTATCGATGTAAAATCGTTCCCTCTTACTTACAAAAACAAAAACAATTTTCGTAAAACTTTTGAAGCGATGGGACCTGATTGCGATCTTTTAATTAGTGACTGTGTATACAAGTAAATATAACTTTTTAACCTCAGTTACAAACAGAAAATTGAAACAATACTTTATATGACTCATTATAAAAACTTAGGGGAATAAATATGTCCTGTAACGCGCTATTTATAAAAGTGCATACGGCTGTGGGTATTTGCTGTAAATCTAAATATTTAGAGCCACTTAAAATTCTTGATCAATTATGGATTTTTGAATTTAAGACGTCCAGTTCAAGTTTTCCTTTAAGGTAAATATGTACCTACCTTTAACAAATAAAGTCTTTCTTTAAATAATTTTTTTACCATAAAATACAAACAATTAATAACACTTGTATTACAAGGTCTTGAATATATCATTAAATTAAGATTTTAATTTGCAGAGTTTACTATACGCAACAAAATGTTACGAGTCCAAGTCCAGGCGAAAGAGCCTTAGTAAAAGCACATTTTCCTATAGATGTTGAATTTATTGTTCATATAACGTATACAACTCCCGATATTCGTTATTTGTCTCTTCGACAACGAAAATGTTATACTAAGCAAGATATAAATTTTGTCAATTTTCATGATTGTGAAATGAAATGTTTGATTGATAAGATATTTAAATATTGTAAGTGTTTACCATGGTTTCTATCGTTCGATGGTAAAACAGAATGCCCACTTTCAAAGTATTCCTGTTTCAATAACGTTAACATCGACATAACCCAATGTAGCTGTTGGCTATCTTGCGACCATGCGTCATATAGTGTAAGGCAAATACAAAATTCTCCTAAAAATACGAATCGAATTATGTTGAGAAAATGGCCAACAGCTCTCTACAAGAGAGAAGTACGATTTGGTTATTTAGATTTACTTGTATCGTTCGGTGGTATTGCAGGTCTCTTTCTAGGATATTCTTTATTTGTATCTGTCGAAATTGGATATTATTTTACTCTTAGAACTTACTGTGGAGCTGTAATTCAATCATCTCGAGAACAGTACAATATCATGACTATTCATGTTGTGGAAAAAGTTCCGCAGAAAGTAGAGACTAATCAAAAATATTATCTGTATTTTGATTAACTCCTTTTAAAAAGTTTGCATTGACGCATTGTTTTGTTTAACAATATAAATTATATTTTTATCACAGACGAAGTACAAATATGTTAATCCTTTCAAAGTCGCAAGATCCTTATCACGATTCCGTATTTAGTCAATGCTTTCGCGCAGACGCACTACGGTCCGCATCGGTAATTAGGAGCGCGCGTAAATACAGTCCTTCAAATCCTTGCTTGTATCGTAAATATAATGGAGTTGGTAAGAGCTATATTGCTAGATGCCTAGCGGGATGGCACAGAGAAAGGCTGCTACCGTTCTTTATCGTTCATCGTCGTGCGTTGCGATATTTTATTTATACATGCGACATTTTTGACACGCCTCCGGCCAATACGAGTGTTTATCTTTATGGTTGTGTTGAATCTATACGAAATTCTTACCAACTCTTTTCATTCTTCGCATTGTTCACAGGTATATAATTGTTATTTCTTTTGTCGAGAGTATATATCAAATTATTAGGCAATGAAGCGATAGGAATTCATTGAAATTTATTGTCTGCGAATCGAAAGTTCCTATTTGAATTCAGATAGTCAAATTTGAATCTTTAATTAATCACCAAAGAAACCAAACCCTGCGACTGATCGATAGTAGAGCACATAACTAAAGGATGAATTATCCTTACTCAAAATACACAGTCTTTTAATTAGATCAGACAGCATACTTTGGAAATAATTAATAATATATTGAGTTAGACAAGGAATCAACGAAGTGCTGAATGACATTTGTTAATACGTTTCATATCAATTTTTATGTGGTCTATCTTCTATTTTGATAACCGACTAGTTATATTTATATATCGATAAATATTATCAGAAAGTATCCGTTTAGGATGATAACAGGCTATAGATCTGAATCAGTCTTATATTAGCATCTTATTGCTCATAGTACATTACTAAGTGCGTAATTTTAATTTATTATATTTTTAAAATTATTAAATACCTCTGCTTAATATTTCATATATTATTTTTATCATCTCTATGCTATCATTTTACAAAAGATTTTCAAAATTAAAGTCGAACAATTGAAATCTTTCCGTTCTTAATCAATAATAATCATGTGGTAAGAACAATGATGGACGGATAGTGAAAGCATTAGAGATTCAGTTTCTTTCTTTCCCTCTCTTTGAATTTGTGCATTCTGCAATATACGAGATGTAGTTTTAATGCGCATTTCCCTTAAATAACCTGCACAGTGGCAGTGTAGTTTGGAATCAAAGCCATTTCTATCTATAGTTTTGTGAGAAGAATATGTCAATACCCGACAACGTGTTTTTGCTGTTGCAACGTTTCGGTGTGATAAAATAGGAGATAATCCCGAAACAAGGCAAATGAATAAGCAGAAAAAGGAAAAACAAACTTTAAGAAACATCAAGTTTTTAAATGTTTTTAATGTGCTCATTTTATGCTTGCCACTCCTATAATATTAGTGGAAGTCAAAAGAAAAAAAGCTTATTGAAAAAATCTCAGTACATTACATAATTATTTATAAGTTAAATTTTAAAGTTTCTCTGTAATTCGACGGTTCCTTTTAAGAAAAAATCGATTGGGTTTACGTCTACGCTGCGAACGTATTAAGATATTGCCATTATATAGAAAGTCACTTATCCAGTTACTGGATTGTCGATTTTTACGTACGTTTATGCTAATAGAAACTTGCCAGTTAATTTTTTAAAGGAAACTTTTTAACCATAATGTAGTAATATATAATAGTTGTAATGTAATCTTATAACAAGAAAAGAGGATTTGAATTTTTATTCCTAAATTTAATAAGGATTAGATTTAGTAAAAAACTATATACAATGTTGTACACAAAGGAAATAGTTTAATAAGCGTTACATAATAATGCCGGCAATTAATTTAATTCAAATTAATAAACTTAAAATTATATTTAGACAGTTTTGTTTAACTGGCATGTTTCTTTTTGAATTGGATTTTTCTTTTTCTTTTATTTGACTTTTAATTTAAGTTGATGTCTAATTCTAATGCTAATTATTAATATATATAATAAATGTTTGTGACTATACGTAAACAAATGTTTTTATTTATTAATCACAGTATTAATTACAGTGTTTTTGAGAACTACATCAAATTTTAAAGAAATTTGCTGCTCTGAAATATTTCCAGAAGTTAGAACATTCATATGCAGGATATAAGATAAAAAAATACATTTTGTCTTCCAGATATGATACACTAAATAAAGATGAGGATTATATCATGTTATTTTCGTCGTTTCACAATAACAGCTCTATTTGTCTTACTGCTGTTTTGTGTTTTTCAAGTTTTTCGTTCAGAACTGGGATTTAGTGACAATGATTTGTCAAATCTGGATAAATTGTAAGCAATGATTTAATTCCTTAAAATATAAGAATACATCATCTTTAATTGTAATTTGTGTTATTTCAGAATACACATATCTCGGTTAATTAAGGAATCTGAACAAGCATATGTTGGGTACATATTCTAATAAAATCATATATATTATAATTTTATTTTAAATATAAAAATGCAGAGATCTATATGTTTTCAGGGAAGGAGTTGTGGCTTGCAAACTACCCCAATTAAATGTTTCTAATCCAGAAATTACCAAATTTATTCACGATGTCCCACCTTTGCAATGTACACCAGAAAATTGGGTTATTCTCAATGGTTCAAGATTAATTATCAGCAGTAGAGCAAAGAAAAGATATGGATCCATAATTTGCTCTTTCAGTGGTTAGTTTTATGAAATTGAATGACATATGTTCATATTGAACATACTGGACATAATTATTTCAATTGTTCACAGAAATTCTTAGGGATGACGATTACAATGTATTATTCGAATCTGCTGTTAAATCTGAAGATTCCTATGTTCTCAAACATAGTGATTTTGTTGATATTAAGTGTGAATCAAAAGATGGAAATAAGTAAGAAGAACATATTAAGAAAAATAGTCAATTGACAAATTAGATAAATTTATTTTTTACAAAACTTTTTAGATGGCACAGTATCATGGCTGGAGTGAAGAATGATCCTAAAGTAAATGAGAAAAGTAAATGGAAATATGTTGGAAACAAGGCCCTTAAGCTAAATGTACTTATGTTTGGCTTTGATTCTCTATCCAGAAATACATTTATACGCAAATTACCAAAAACATATCGGTATTTGAAAGAATACTTAGGAGCTTTAATATTAGAAGGATACAATATAGTAGGTGATGGAACACCACAAGCTCTTATTCCTATACTTACTGGAAAGATTGAACTTGAACTTCCAGATACTAGAAAACGCATGGGACTAAAGGCAAACTATGTTGATGTATATCCAATGATATGGAATCAGTACAAAGAAAATGGTTATATAACAGGATTCATGGAGGATGTCCATCATATTGGGACTTTCACATATCGTCTGAAAGGTTTTAAGAAACAACCAACTGATCATTATATGAGAACATTTTATTTAGCTGCTGCACCATATTTTAGATATTACAACAAATTTTGCATTGGAAGCATTCCTAGACATATGGTATGTTTGAATTCTCATTAATATTTCTTATATTACAATTACTGAACTATATATCATTAGTATTCTTTTAGGTAATGCTGAATTATATTAAAGAAATTTTTAATGTCTACAAACATCAACCAAAATTTCTATTTGGGTTTCATGGAGAACTTTCACATGACTCTTATAATGACATAGGTGTAGTAGATAATGATTTACATAATTGGTTAAAGAATTTAAACGAATTTGGTCATTTAAATAATACCGTATTGATAGTGATGAGTGATCATGGACATAGGTTTGGGTGATATGAAACATTTAATTGTTGTATAGGATCATACATTTTAAAGAAACTAACGTTGTACATTTCATTTTAAAGGTTTGCAGAAATTCGTAATACTCTGCAAGGTAAACAAGAGGAAAGACTACCATTTTTTTCATTTGTTTTTCCCCCTTGGTTTAAAAGAGTTTATCCAGAAGCTTATGCCAATTTTTTACATAATACACATTATTTAACGACACCGTTTGATGTGCACAAAACATTAGAAAGCATATTGAATTTTGAAATACCAAAAATTGGAGATCGCCAGCAAAGAGCCATTAGTTTATTTGATAAGGTGGGTATTATGTGAACTCTATTAAGTGAGATCTCATTTTTTTGATTGAAAGTATACTATACCTACTGAAAGTAATACTTTAAAATAATTTCAAATTTAAAAATTTGCCGTTCAAAACCTATTATGCGTAAAAGATTGCAAAATTCTATATGGCTTCTTTCGTCTTATGCGTTCTAGATATTTTTCCGATCGTCTTTGTTGATATATATTATGAACGTAACTGGATACTATCTCGTGAAGGTAGAAAAGTTGATAGATAAATTAAAAATAAATAGAGTAGATTAGTATTGGTTAGGCTGTACAGGTCATAAAAGTTGGTGCCAAATTTCAGGAGAGTCTAGTAGTAAAAGATCTCAGTAAACATGGTAAACTTTAGAGTTATGAGTTGTTTAGTGTATAAAAACGAATTGAAAACTGTTGTCAAGAGATAAGAGAAATGTCGGGAATCTTTCAACATATACGTGCTTTTGTGCGTGATTAAAGTAAGCCATACAGTACACTAAGAGAACCAAACTTTAGAAACGCATAACCTTTGAACCAATGGATTCTTAAACTCAAAATCATTATATTTCATCCTTATTTATTAGATATTATGAGTAAAAAAAAAGTTCAAAAAGGAATAGTGCCCACAGAAAAAAATTTGCTCTAAGCATTTTATAAATTAACCTAATACTTTATGTTTATTCATTTTGTTTTAAAGTTATACTATTATATATCTTTACATTATATCAAATTGAGAAAGAAAAACAAAACAGAATTATCACTGCTTTAATTTTCTAATTTAATGTTTTTTAAATAATTATGTACATTTGCAATTAAAGTTAGAAATTGATAAATAATCATATTGTATAACGATGCAGATACCATTAGAGAGGACGTGTGCAGATGCATTTATAGAACCACATTGGTGTGCATGCCTGAGTTGGCAAGAAATTTCAATTGACAATGGTAACGTGATTGCTGCAGCCAAGTATTTTGTCCAATTTCTTAATGTTTATACAGAAAATCATCGCGACATATGTGAAGAGTTAAAATTAAAAGAGATATTGTGGGCTTCTAAACTTATACCTAATAAAGGTATTGTAAACAGTTTATAACTCTTATTTATGTTGATTTGTTATTGTTAAAGTGTAAAATTGTAGATTTACTGAAATTCTACAAATCGGGAGATCAAGATGGTTTCATGGGAGATTTTAGCGCAAAAACAAAATTAACTACTGAAACTTATCAGTTGAAAGTAAAAACAGAACCAGGATTTGGGTTATTTGAAGTCAGTATTAATTATGATATAAAGAAAAACACTTTTTCAACCAAAGTAAGTTTGCAATTAAATTATATTAATCAATATAATTATTCAAAAATAAAAATATACAAATGAAAATATATTAAGATTTGTATTTTAGATTTCAGATGTTAGTAGGATCAATATGTATGGATCTCAGGCAAGATGTGTAGAAAATTCATTATTTCATTTACGAAAATACTGTTATTGTAAGAATTAAACAGTGTTTGAAGAAAGTTACACATGTATTTAAAAATGAAGCAGAGAAAATATCACAACAAAGTTTACAAATCATAAAGGTGCTGTGATTAGAATTATATTAACTCGAGCATAATGTAGAAAAAATAATATAAACTACCATTTGTATGATTTCAAAAGTGGTATAAAATGAAGTATAGAAAAAAACGGTGCATGATAGACAGTATCCTAAGTTATTTATTTATTGTCATTAGTGCCAACTAACGTTACACCAAAGAGTATTTATAAATTGTATAATCAAAATATTTGTTACTACTAAATTTGAAATTGCTAAGTGTTAGTATATTTCAACAAACTATTATGTATTAGGTACATGGTGAATATAAAATGTAAATAATGCACAATACAATGTAATGAATTAATAAAAATTTTCAGTATTTACATAATACATAAAATTTTATACTAATAAAATATTCTCATAGTATAACTTTTTTTATATATATAAATTCTTTTTACATTCATTGTAAAAGACAATATTCTCCAAACTGATGTAAGAATGTTGTAATCTCGTGAGTAGTACCATCAATTAACAGAAATCCTATGTTTTGCTTATGATGTGGATCATGTGGAAAATAAGCTTGTCCTCTGTTATCTTTAGCCACTATTTGTAGAACTATTGTACTAATTGACAAGTCTCCATCTTTATTCGTTTGCACTCTAAGATAATAAAAGAAATATAATTATTATTGACTTTAAGAACAAAATATTTGTGCAAGTATTATACAACCTTATTAAATCTTTATAAATGGCCTTTGTCACTTCTAAGTATGGATTTAAAACATCCTCATATTGACACAATATTCCTCCAAGAACAAGCATTTGAAAAATACAAAATATAAATTCTTCACGTTCATCTTTTAAATATAAATTATATTCTGGACATTCTTCATCTAATAACATCTATAAATTTATTATAGATAAGTACATATTATTAAATTAATTTAATTGTAATAAAGATCCATACCGCTCTAAGATTATCAGAGATTAAAAAATTTTCTATTTCCATATCACATCTTTTGCAAATAATTCCAGACTTATGTACAACTCCATTTTTGGGATCTTTCAGTTTGTTAAAAAAGGTCATGTTTAGAACAGAACAAGGAACTGGGTTTATTTCTACACTTGATGCTACTATGCCTATTAATTGGGACAAGAATTAACAGTATTTGATATCATATTATAGAAAAATATCTCTATTACCTTGTTTTAACCAATAATTTCCTTGCTTTGTTAACAATTCCTTAGTTACAATATCATCTTGAAAGAAAGCCTAGAACAATTAACAGATAGTAGATAATAGATTAGAATTATTTAAAATTAAGTTAAAAACATATTATATGATAATTAACTAACTTCAGCCAAATGGTATTTATGATATTGTTGAAAGGGTTCATTGAATGTAAAATGTTGAATAATAAAATTTCCTTTTATTCCCCTGTAAGATTGGAATAAACTTATTATTATATTCAACTCTTGGGATAAGGATCAACTTTTAAATTTTGCATGTATATACATATAAATCAATCACGCGATAAACCAATTAATACTTTTACCATTTGGAAAGAAATTCTTGAATTGTTTTATCATTTATTCCAATAAAATTCTTTTGTGCAAGAGGTACAAATGTATAACTGGGTTTAATCTCCATTTTTACACAATGCTATTTGTTACTATGGAGATAAGAATATGAGAAAGATATATATAT
The DNA here is from genome assembly GCA_014737475.1 of Bombus confusus. NCBI lineage: Eukaryota > Metazoa > Arthropoda > Insecta > Hymenoptera > Apidae > Bombus > Bombus confusus. The sequence continues at coordinate 1,098,927 of JACXIV010000041.1, forward strand.
ATATATATATAAAAATTATTACATGACAAATAGGTAATATTTTTGAGAATTATAATATAAATATGAGAAATATGAGAAATAGAAGCATTATAAGAATCACATTTTTAAGCGAAAATATAGTTACAGTAAATGTGAAGCTGCATATATATATTTATAATACATTTACATAAATTACAATTACTTAATCATAACTATATGAAAATATTTATTTTTTCTATTAATAAAAAGTATATAACATTTTACTAGTATTGATTTCAACATCATCAAAAATATCAATAGACTGGTATAGTTCAACCAATATATAGATAAGTTAAAAGGCTTTGAGGAACCATGGCGCCGCATATACGTCAACGTCAGCTTTTTGTTTCTAAGAAAGACCTGAAAAAGATGACTGGCAGAAGGTTTTCAAAGTAGACGCAATATTTTTTTCTTTCTTAATAGTAAAAAGGGAATAGAGCATTCTTTTGTTATCTTGCGTTTAATAAAGTTAAATGTATTGTATGTCGGTTAACCTTTCTTTTGTGATTCAATATTAAATTATTTTGATGGAGAACCATAAATATATTATTTTATAGAAATTCTATAATTACCAATAGATAATTATTTTATTTTATTTTTGTATTTAATTCATTGCTAACGAACTCTACTTAGGATATGATAAATCTACTAATTATGAAGTAAACGTGCATGTGAAATTAAATACAAATCTTAAGGAAAATTAAGGGTATGTGTTTCAGACCAGAAGAATCCTCTGATACTGGTCTTCTATATCCTGGTGAGAATACAGCATTTAAGCTGCTTCTATCAGCTAGATTTTGTTCTGCTATTTGGAGTCATATAACAGATTGTGATGAAACCTATAACTACTGGGAACCAGTAAGGAACAGTTCTTAATAGCTTCAATAATTTTGTATGATTTGTATAAATTTACTTGTACTACATTATTTTGTTTTAATAAATGAGTTATTTATTTTATAAGCATATATTATTTTTTTTATTACATTTTTTCTTAGAGTCACTATCTGCTTTATGGGACCGGACAACAAACATGGGAATATAGTCCACAATACGCATTAAGATCATATATGTATTTGTTGATTCATATGGTACCAGCAAAGCTTTATCATTACTTACTAGAACCAAATTCTATTCTAATCTTTTATTTTGTAAGATGTCTATTATCTGTGGGTTGTGCTTTATCTGAAGTATATTTCTATAAGTATGTATCTGTTGAATTATATTATAGACTCGTTAACAATAAACTTCATATTAAGATAATAATTACATTTTATCATTTTTCTCTGATAGAAATGTATGCAGAGAATTTGGGATTCATATAGGGAGATTAACATTAATATTTCTTATGCTCAGCTCTGGCATGTATATTGCTAGTGCTGCATTTCTACCATCCTCTTTTTCAATGTATGTTGTATGAAATTAATATCATTTAAACAAATGTTGAAATAATTAGATTATTTAATTTTGTATGCTTTTTATACAGGTATTTGAGTACTGTTGCAACAGCAGCTTGGTATGGCCGTCAATATGAATTAGCAATTTTTGCTACAGCTATATCAGCTTTATTAGGATGGCCATTTGCTGCTTTACTTGGGTATAATTTTTATGTAGAATTAGAATAGTTTAAACAGCAGAAATCTGGCAGTGCTATAAATATTTTTCGTATCCTTTGCAGATTACCAATTGCAACAGAAATGTTAATGCATAAACAAGGCTGGAGTAAATTTATAAAATGGGTAATCATATCTGGTGCTGTTGTTTTAGTACCAATGATATGGATAGATTCAATATATTATGGCAAATTGGTAATAGCACCATTGAACATTGTAATGTACAATCTTTTCACCAGTCATGGGCCAAATATCTATGGAACAGAACCTTTCAGTTATTATATTTATAATGGATTTTTAAACTTTAATTTCATTTTTGTTGGTGCACTTTGGGCTCCATTTGGATTGGTAATATTTGTAAAATTCATGATTTTTCTACCTTCACAATTATTAATACCTTAATGAATCATATAGTTTTTAGTGTGGCTAATTGTACCAGCCAAACCAAGAGATCGTCTATGTTTACCTTACTGGTATTCATTGGCACCACTATATCTTTGGCTTTTAGTGTTTTTCTTACAACCTCACAAGGTAAATTAAGTAACATTATTTAGTAACCAAGGTCATGAAAACACATGACTATACCTATAGTCATATTTTGATTACAGGAAGAACGATTTTTATTTCCTGTATATCCAATGATTTGTTTGGTTGGAGGTATAGCTGTAGATACTGTCCAAAAATTATATTTTTTTATTAGGACAAAGCTTAGTTCTTCACATATTGCTTATCATTATTTACAATATACTGTTCATATAACATTTTTTGCTATCTTAATATGTGGTTTTCTTGGGATATCAAGATCACTGGCAATATACAAAGGTAAAAAGCCAAAATTTTTCAAAGTACATTATTAATTAGAGAATAAAATGTATTTTAATCAAGATAAAATTCTATTTTACATCAGGCTATTATGCACCAATGGAAGTAATGATTGATGCTAATAAACTTGGTTTAAAGAGGGAGATATCCAAGGATATTAACATCAATTTTTGCATTGGTAAAGAGTGGCACAGATTTCCGAGTAGCTTTTTCTTTCCATCAAATAAGTAAGTAATATATTTTTTGACAAATACAATTTAAAACAATACATATTTTCTAAAAGATCAATACTTTAGTTGGAAACTTCAGTATCTGAGATCTGAGTTTAAGGGTCAGTTACCTCAACCTTTCCTAGATCATGAAAATGCAACTGGTATTATACAACCCCATTTTAATGATATGAATAGAGAAGAACCTACACGTTATGTAAGATGATATTTATACCATAATATAAATATATTAAAAGTATGAGTTTATATACATAGTTTAATCTAATCAATAATATTTTATATTGTAGTTTAGCTTAGACAAATGCCATTTTGTGTTAGATCTGGACATTGATACTAACACAAGTTTAGAACCAAATTATTCTCGAATAAATGATAATTTCACGGTAATAACGTCATCTACATTTTTAAATTCCGCAAGGTGAGTGAATTACATATTTGGATCTTTTAATATTATTTATGTTTATTATGTTAAATTAATATTTCATTTATTTTTCAGATCGCATCGATTTTTCCGAGCGTTTTATATTCCTTTTGTGTCGCATAAATTTTGCACATATGGTTCATATAATTTATTACAAAATATTAAATTTAAATCGATTCCTCTTTTATCAAAAGAAGAAAATACAAAATTTTCCTAAATAGAAATTTTGGAACACGTATATGATTTCAATAAACAGGGCCTGTGTCATGGAAATGACGTCTGATATTGTATTTCAGATGGACTTTGTACTTTATGATAAAGGGTAAAAAGAATGGGTTTAAGAAGAATGATTAAAAAACTAAAAGATTATACAATTTTTTAGTTTTGCTCAAAATGAAAAAATTCCTGATCAGATTTTTGAGCAATAGAAATTTTTTGTTCTAATAAACAGTTTTTAATGTATAGAGCAATATATATACGCTCATACATAATATATAATTGGTGTATTCTAGGAAAATATATAAGCGATATTACATGATTAATGTAGCTTAATTTACTGGGCAATATAAAAATTTTAGTATAATATATATATAATATATGTAATAAATTTATTTAACAAGTTTTTAAAGATGCACCATATTAAAAAATTAAATTCACAATTACTATTTACATACAAAATACTAAACAATATAAAGTATATTAGCTATAATTAATAATATATATTACTGATTACTGCATATTTAACATTTTAACAGAAATTCCAACAGGCCACTAAGTATCTTTGTCGCCAGTTTACATATATATGAGTATAATAAACTTAAAGGAGCAGATATAATAATATTATTTCCTTACTAGATGAATAATATTTAATTATTAATAACATTTACATATGATTAAATAATACTTATTTTGTAATTAACAAATTTTTGTATATATATAGTAAATTTATGAGTATATTTGTGTAAGTACGATATAATTAACTTTAATTGCAAATGTTCTGTAAATTATTGTATTATATTTTACAAATATTCTGATAAAAATTAATATAACTGTTTACTCCACGAACATGTTGTATAAAATCTAAGATTCCGAATATATGTTAATTGTTATTTTATTTTATTGATTTATTTTTAACAATATTTTATATATAATTTTGGAGAAATGTATTAATTAAATAAAATAATATATGATATTTAAAAATATAAATTGTTATCTCCTTATCAGATAAGTTTTTATAATTATTGCATTGCTACATAGTCAAAATTATCGTCATAAATACTAATATCTTAATATATGAATATATTTTTGTAGAAATAAAATATGTATGTAAAAAGAATTATAATTTCATAATTTTTTTGCTATTAATCATATTATCGTACTATTTTCCATTGAGTCGTATGTTCTACAAAAATGTCAATTATAATGTCTGGTTTTCTTAATTTATACGTGATTAAGCATTCTACGCAATACTTGATTAAAATCAAATTTTTAGCGCCATGTGTACCAAACAGCGCCTCTATCTATTTAATGTTATTAGCCATTTTTAAATCAACGTGATAAGTTTCAGGTAAACAAGGATTTAATTCATGCACGTTCATGTACGTCCTAGAGACAGAAAAATTTCTTTTACTGTATGTGTACGTGATATTTGTTGACAAATGTTTAAACGATGATAAAATTAATATTTAAGGTGATGTAGTTCTTATACCGTCTGGTAGTCGTGAAAGTATCTACGCGGTTCAAAGCATAGTAGTTTGTTTGTTAAAATTAATATAAAATGGAAACGTTGGAAATCGACGATGAACGAACTCATTCCATAAGATTGCCAAGTGCTGTTGAAGTGTTTGCAAATTTAAAAAATGCTCAAAAATTCGCGATCGACATTGGTATGTATTGTCCTACCATTATTGTACTATCTTTTTTTGAAAACTCTTATTTATGCATAAATTTAATTAAGATAAGAATATATTTTAAATGTTATTCAAAAATTGAGTATATATATTGTAAACGAACATGATCAGCTGTTATCTTTTAGTAATGCAGTAAAAGATTGCTCTGGCTTTAATTTAATTGCAGGCTTATCTTTGACAAAAATAGCTTATTATTCAACAATTAGTTATCGTAAGGCATTGTATGAGGATACAGGCTTAGGAAATAGCGGAGAATGTGCATACAGAGTTCATGAAGGCAATAGACTTCACTTTGTTAAGTTTGAAACAAGATACATTGAAAATTGTTTGGATTTTGTGAAGGAGAATTTAGTAAATGTTGAAAGATTTTATGGTAAAAACATTAAAGTGACTGGTGGAGGAGCATACAAATATAATGCTTTGTTACAAGAAAAATTAGGTTTAATGTAAGCATTTTATATAAGATAATATTAGTTTTGTCGTTTTGTTGTTCATCTGATAAATGAAATCTTTACAACTTAAAACCAAGCACTTTTAACATAAAAGTGAAAACAATTAAAACACTATTTTAGAGTTGATAAAGAAGATGAATTTGCATGTTTAATAAAAGGCTGTAATTTTTTACTTAAAAATATATCTTGTGAAGCATTTGAATTTGAAAGACATGGGAATCCTGAATATAAATTTCAAAAAGCTGATCCTAATATATTTCCATATATGTTAGTGAACATTGGTAGTGGTGTCAGTATTCTTAAAGTAAGTTACAAATATAGTGAAATATAGAGTCACCTTCAACGGGTAATGTATTATTTTTTAAATTTATGTAATACTTTTAGGTTGAATCTGATAAAGTATTTGAAAGAGTTGGTGGTACAGCTACTGGAGGTGGAACATTTTGGGGATTAGGCTGTTTGCTTACAAAAAGAAAGGTATCAGTATTAAATGTAATTCAATATATATTAGCTTACGTACATAATTTATTGGTTTTTATATTTGTATAATATTACCGAAGTACATAAGTACAGTTTTAAAAATGTCTAAAAACACACAGGGCTTTGATGAATTGCTGCAACTTGCAGAAAGGGGAGATCACCGTAATGTTGATATGTTAGTGAAAGATATTTATGCAGGTGATTATTCTTCACAAGGTTTATCTGCAGACCTTATTGCATCTTCTTTTGGCAAGGTTACTTATAATGATGAAGGTAAGAAAGTAAACAATTATTAATAGGATGCCTAGATATTTGTATATTTATTTATGTTTTGGCTTCATGACGTAGAAAAAGAACTTGGATTATATATTTTTAATTTTCACTCCTATACAGCTCCTAGAGTATCCAACACAATCTGAGACTCACACGTGTCTGCACTACCATCTCAAAATGTATATCCCTTCTTATATGTAAAAGCTATAAATTACACATATACATATATCTTCATTTTTCTTAACCTATATATCCTATGCTTAATCTATATATCGTATGCTTAATTTATTTATCATATATTTCCCTTTGGTTTATAATCATTTCAGTACCTATATTCTTAAGCCTTTTCTCCAAAACTCTTAACCATATAAGATGCTAAGATCTCTTAAGAAATAAATTTTGTTATTTGCATTTTAGGAAGGCCAAAGTATTCTGAGGCAGATCTTGCTAGAAGTCTTTTATTTACTGTAAGCAATGATATTGGGCAAATAGCAAGTTTATATGCAACTGTGCATAAAATGGACAAAGTTTACTTTGGTGGTTACTTTCTTCGTAACCATCCTCTATCAATGCATACTATTTCATATTCTATCAAATATTGGTCGAATGTTAGTTTTAAACTTCTTGTTGTTACGTAATCATAGTCCAAAACAAAATTTTTCTTGAAATAATAATAAACATTTATTAAATTGTGTATAGGGTAAGGTAAAACCTCTTTTCCTTCGTCATGAAGGATATCTTGGTGCAATTGGGGCTTTTTTGTATGGTGCTGAACAATCTGATGAATATAGTTGGCTGGAAAATTATGCGGGGTCTTCAGGATTTAAAGATTCAATATCTACTAATCTTGGAATTAAAGTAGATCAGTTGGAAATTGATCAAGCAGAAACTGCTGTAACATTTTGTCCACTTTTGAAAGATCCTGCATCTTACAATCCTGATACAACTGATCTTGCTGAGGATAAAGAAGCAAGGTAAGTTATGAATGGTAGATCTTTTACTCATATACAGCAATGTTTAATATTTCTAGAGATTATTGGCTTCAGTGTCTTGAAGAATCAGTGGATAAATTTGTGGCTAAAGCTATTCACAGTCAGCCACATAGTCCAACTGCGAAAGATAGAGCAACAAAACTGAAGCAAAAATATGTTAACAGATTGCATTATCTACATCTTCAACCATTGTAAGTTCAGCTTAGTAATAAAAATGTACATCATATGAATATATTATAATTCTATAATTTGTAATATAATGTTAAATCATCTTACATTATAGTGCTTATGGAACACTTACAGTCAGAGTATTATTGGATACTATTGAACACTGCATGAAGGAATTTGATTTTCCTGATCCATATCTGCATGTAAGTTTCTAGAAAAGTGTATTTCTACATCGATAATGTTATGATTTTTTTTAATATGTATGTTTAATTAATTTTTGTAATCTTTATTTTACATTTAGCAAAAGAAAAAGGAGAATGAAGAAGCCTTGACACATTTAAAAAGTCGTATAACAGCTCTCGATAAATTGGAAGGGGCGGAAAAAATAAAAGCTTTGATCCTGGGAGTTTTGAGTGGTAATATGTTTGATTGGGGTGCACAAGCTGTTGCAACTTTAATGGAGACAACAGATTTTGGTTTTGCCGAAGCTCAAGCAAAAATACCGGGTACTGTTGCAGACTTGTGACATTTATGATCACAATTAATACATTAAAAAAGACAATCATTAATAAAGATGATATGATATTTTTCTTAAACTTAGGTAGACCTTGGTTACAAGATGATTTGGATGATTGGATAGAGAGATTGGAAACTGGTCCACCTCATAAATGTGCTGCTATTTTCGTTGACAATAGTGGAATTGATATAGTATTGGGAATTTTACCGTTTGCTCGCGATTTATTGCAACGAGGAACAAAAGTTGGTTGTCTTATATTTTTTCGAATTTGACCACGATATATTTACTAAATTAAAATAATAATTATTTTAGGTTATACTGTGCGCTAATTCTATGCCAGCATTAAATGATGTCACATATCCAGAATTAGTTGTAACATTGCGAGATGCAGCGAAAATATGCGAAGTTATTAGACAAGCTCTAAAAGAAAATCGTTTATTTGCCATGGAGACAGCTCAAGCTAGTCCCTGTCTTGATTTAAGGTAATCATTTTGATATACGTAGTTGCAAGATAATTATTTGGAGTTTTACATATTTTAACGAGTTATTTGATATTTAATAGCCGACTCAATTTAGATTTATGTCTTGCGATGGTAAAACATAACGTCGATCTTATCGTATTAGAGGGAATGGGTAGAACGCTTCATACAAATCTTTATGCAAAGATGACTTGTGAATGTCTGAAATTAGCAGTTGTTAAAAATCGATGGTTAGCACTTCGATTAGGCGGTGACATGTATGCTGTAATATGTAAATATGAACGTCCACCAACGAAAACTAAAGTTTGTGATATAGAAATAAAAATGAAAGAAGAATGTCCATCAGAATCTGCAAAGAGTGCAACGGACGTTTGCATGTGCAATGCCAAGGGATAAATGATGAAAATGTATGTGACCATATTAGATTATGCATTTTTAATTATGCACAATAAAAGTTTTATTTTAATTCCAGAAATTGAAAATTGATACATTAAAGTATTGCTTTATTTGTATTTAGGTATGTATATAACAAGAAGCGAAAATCTTAGTATACTTATAATTTTGAATGAAAATATTATACAAGGAACTTTATTTAAACACTTTTTTATAAAATTTATCGTTATTCGTTTTCAATAGAATAATTGTTATACAATTTATATATAGTATTTATAAATGAAGCTTGGTCCTCGGAAATATGTTTTCAATATCATGAAATTTACCAAGCTTCGTGATCTAGCCTACATGTTTTGAATATGAAACGTATTTGAATGTATCTGAATATGAAAATTTTGGCACTTACAAGAAACATTGGTGGATAACGATTAACACCTAGTCAAAGATAATAAAATTATGTTCTTCATGATTTAGAGAGAAGATGGTATAAAGGAAACAATGACGACCAATTATAATGATTACAGACCTGTATCATATAAATACTGTACAGTACATATTCTGTGATAATGTAACGTTCTAATAGAAAGTTACATATTCCTGTAAATTAAAACAGCAAATTGATAGACAATATAATAGAATAACATATAAAAAGTAAAACAGTTTAAGATACCAATGTTTTCTGACTTCGAAATTTTTTATATAGAGATCTATCGCTTCATGTCAAATTAGGAATCTTTCCGTTAAACATATTTTTCTTCTTTGTGAAAATAAATTCAATAGGAATATTAGTTATATAAAATTAACGAGCAAGATATACGTCGCCAATAATGACCAATTTGTTAGAATACAATTCTGAGATTTTATAGAGAGAAACGAATAAAAGAGGAAAATGAACTACAGAAAAAAGTTGTTGAAACAAAACGATGTTAGTATGGTTTTCAAATTTTATGTGAACTTTTATGTAAACCATTTGTTAATACTCAATCCATATACGTGTATGTGATATTTGATTTGCTTCGTAAAATGTAAACTTCGCAAACTTCTTTGAGATTTAATTACAGGATATTTTAATGATCGTTAAAAGTAATAATTAATCAAATTGAAGAAATTTTTTTTCTCGGTAGCTTCATTCGCGAATTGCTCTGACCAAACAAAAACACAATATTGCTTTAACTAAGTTTTATTATATTACATACATACGACGTTGATCTTTTACTTATACGCACTGCTTAAAACAGTTAGATGATCGTTTTCCGTGTTTGATTATAAAACTCATTTACTATGTATCTATAATCGTTTTTTTAAATGATTGTCTTAAACCTAATATTTGTCGCAGTATTATACGAATAACATGTCAATCTATCAAGTCAATAATAGCGATCCCCTAATTATTTTGAGCAGTGTATAATATCTCATCTTGCGAATCAAATGCAAATGTATTTTTGAATAATAAATTTCGTACAACATACTCTTACTTCTTTTAGTACCTATAATATGTAATTATTCTACATATATCCTCCTGCGAGCTATATATACCTTTTTAGGAATGCCTCTATCAGTGAGATCCATAAATCATGTTCATGTTCAATTCGTGCCAGTAGATAAAATGGAAATCGAGGTCATGTGGGTACAATCTGTATCGTTCCGTCTATTATGTATATCCGATAAGGAAGCAAAAAGCAGGCTCTTTCAGATCAAAAAGGAACGATTCGGTAAAAAGATGTATAATATAAACCACTTTCTCGAAGAAAATACGGAAAAGGGAAGCATCGGCTAGTACACCGATTCATAAAGCAAGAATAAAGTATCAGAAAAAGAATCGGAGGACCGACGAGGAAAGAAGAAAAGTGATTGTATGTATGCGAAGCACGTTCCGCGTTCATTTCTTTTAGCCACATCTTACGCAACGTCTTACAGTTTGGCTTTATTAAATTCCTGTTGGGCGATATTGTCTGATGGTTAGCTTCCAGAAGTCAGTTCATGCGTCGTACGCAATCCAAAAGATTATCCAACCAATTTTATATTTCACTCCGATCGATAGCTTTGTTTTCGGTAGAGATCCTTTCCGCCGCTAGATCCACTCAGCTCTTGTTCAATCTTATGAAAATTTTGCGATCGTTAATTCGTATCTAGCCGCGTTGCAATTATTTTTAATATCGTAATAAATTACGATATAGCAAAAAAATTCACGATAACGTCAATCTGTATCGGTGACGCTATCTTACAGCGTATTAATTTCCCTGAAAATAACGGGAGACAAAGGATTAGAAAATATAGGATATATAAATATAGGAAAGAATAAATAGAACATAATTTATGCAAATATAGATACGCTAAGAAGCAAAGGGAATCGCGATAACATTTCGAACGAGATGAAATGCTAATTACGAGGATGATTTTCTTTTCTCTCGAACCCTTTGGTAGGTTCGCATTTCATTTGAAATTCTGGGCGAGCTTTAGCTAGATTTATTCGCGCAGAGAATCCTTATAATTGTTTGCAAGGGAAATAATAGATCTACGGGATGTTGACTCAGCTCTAGTAGGGCAACGCAGGACCAGTTAGCAACCGGATGGAATAATCCTTCTCGACCGGAAGTCGATGTTCCTCGTCGTTTCTAATGCGAAACTCTTGTTTTCGTTGAATCTTCGAAAAATGAAAGATCCGTTAGCACTACCGGAGACATCCAACGTTCAGATCTTCGGTTTCGAATCTTAGTCTAAGTCTCCTCGCAGCTATAAGCGTACGTTTAATGCCAGTGTTCTAATTACGTAATTTCATGCAGATTACGTAGGAGAAGAAGATTCGCGTACGCGCTTATTTGTGGCCACATGAACACAATGTTGTCGTTGTGCGGGTAGATATTTTGAGAGCTCTTCGCGTCAGCTTTAATTCCTTCCCAGGGATTCCTGCGCGATTGCGGATTGCACTTGCACCCTTGTATCTGACGTGAAACGGCTCCGTAGAAATTACGCTCGCAGTTCTCCAGCACCGCTACCGCGGCTAAGTAGTCGCTACAACACGAGAATGAAGAACGGTATTAGATAGAAGGTATCCCCGCGAGCTTCGCTTTTTCCCTACGAGTGCGAGAAAATGTAGTCAAAGATAATCTAAAACGCAAAATTCCCGTCAGCGAACATTGCTTGAAATTCTTTTCGAGACGGTTGCGTGAGATTTCAGAATGAAAAAAGGATGGCGAGAGAAGAATGAAGAGTGGGTTGGAACGAAACACATTTACGAGCGAAGTTCTTCAATCCTTTTTCACGATAGAGCCGGAGAAGGAGAGACGGTTGCACGTTCGATCCTGAGCCACCTATCACATCTAAGCCCTATTGGGTTTCCAGCATTGGGCACGGAATCTCAAAATGTTCGTGTCATCTCGGCACAGAGGTGCTGCAACTGTGATCGAATTCCAGAAACTACTACGATCGATCACCTATGTATCTATTATGCAGTTAGTGCGATTACTGGTAATTTCAAAATCCCAGTTATATATAAATATAGGTGGATAACTAAGATAGAAGATGGACATTTTACAACTAAACGAAACCTAAGTCGAATACGTCTGTACCGTCAGGTTTCAGCTGAAATCCTCCAGGATTCGCGTATCTAATGGATCCTTATGTCGCATCGTCAGGAATCGCATTGGCAACCATAGACGAGCACTCGGCGCGATGGGTAGGAAAATATTGAAAAGGAATCGGTTATCGTTAGACGCTCTTCGCGTTAACTTTTTTCAATCCCGTAGAGGAGAGCATGTCAAAGGAGATCGAAGGGTTACTGCGAGCTCCTAGAAGTGGAATCGATCCGGGACGAATAGGTTTTGTACGAATATCATGCGATCATCTGCGATGAACGATTCGTTAGATTAGACGAGGACTCGAAGGTTTCTCAAAGTAGCGAACAGTATCGTCACGTTTACTCGACCTATACCTGATTTTTATAAAACGAACTGAACCAAAATAATATCCGCAGCAATCTTTCTCGATAATAATTTAATCATTCGTAATTTCTCTTGAATTGTTCATCTATCGTCCGTGTACGTCAAATGACGTTATTAAGACGGACACAGCGATAACAGCCGGGGGCTGATAGATGAACGGTCGCAAGTTCGCATCGATAAATTCGCTAAACGACGAGGAAATGATGAATCGTCGTTCCGTTTTACCATCGCCGCTCTAATTACGTTAATTTCGCAATTAGAACGCGCTCCTGTTCGCGTAAGTTTATCCATGCCAGGGATGCGGAGGACTTTTTTTATCGTTGCTCTCACCGAAATGAAATTCGTCGCTCGATACACGAAATATCGTAATAATGATCAATCCTAACGAATTCTTCGAATCTGGAAAAATACGAAACAATTCGAAGCCGGTTTCAAGTATCACGACTCGCTCGTCTCTTTCTCAGATATCGATGGAATTTCGAGAGAAATGTTACACATTCTGTAATCCGCGCTATTGAACTATGTTATCGCCGTATACGTGGATGAAATAATTCCATTCGATGCAAACTCGACGATTCAAGTCGCAGCATAGCGAATGGACGATGGTGTTTCGGTTTCGATGTCGTTCAGCGCAAAGTATTCAAAGCTGTCGCTGATCCCCAGCGTTGTTGATGGTCAACAGACGTTCGGTCGTTGCGCAAGTGCACCGAGAACAATGGTGAACGTCGGTGGTGGTACCGTTTCGTTCTATTCTTGTCCGTTTTCGCACGATACGGCTCGGTTACGTGAAATTAGTTTTGACAAGGCGATCCCTGGCGTGGCGTCGCGAAACGGAAACGGAGAAGAATTTGTTTCCATTTACGCGTCACATTTTATCGCGCGTTTCCTGCAACCAGAATATTCGTTAGTTCTTTGTCGCGCCACCTCCCTTTTTTTTTTTAAATCTACAAAAAGATGTTCGTTCTCTAACGAACATCTCTCACGATTTCCTATAATCGCGTGCTTTTTGAATGTTTTGACAGTTGTTATTAAAGCTCGTATGTATCTTTGAATAGCAGCGTAGCGAATAAAAAAAAAAAAAAAAAAAAAGGAAAGAAAGAGGAGAAAGAGACACAGAGAGTAAATGTGAGCACGTGAAAACACGCGAAAAAAGGTTGCTTCACGTGTGCCGCATGTAAGCGCTTATGAAAGAGCCTGGTTTATGAGTATGGCTCGGTTTTAATTTCGCCGGGATGGCAGCTGTTTATTACGATTGCACCGTGATAAACGCAGCCCTGCGATTCTCAGATTTGTTTGCACGGAGAATGAAATGGGATGTAGGTATGCGCATTAAGATAATTCCATGAATCGCGAATGGATTATTTTCCTAGAATCTTTAATCGTTTTTACCTTCGGTATTCGCGCGATACGACGATATTTATTCGTATCGAATTTTAATCAGACACGCCACTTTGCATCTATTCGAAATTTCGCGATGCCGCGTCGCACGTCGTTTTTCCACCGTGGTATTATTTAATATTACTATTTAACGATATTATTTAATTCCATTCGGACGTATTTGCATCGGAAGAACGATAGCGTGATTTTTAATTCTACAAACGATCTCTTCGCTTTCCGTAAACGAAATGCATATTCGCGGAACGTGCGCCAAATAAAAGACGAAGTATGAAGGTTTATGCACGACCAAAGTTCACCCTTAATGTTCCCTTGAACGGAGTAGTTTATTGCGGTTCCATCTTCGCGAAGATTTACGCTTTGCCTTGGTTTTCTTTACGTCCGCGCTCCACCTCTCGTGTCGCCAGGATTAACGGTGTCGTTAAAACGACCGGGATTACCTATTCCTGGCGGTAGGCGAAGTTTTAATTCCCCGTCTGCGCAACCATCGGCGATGATCGAACAATAAAAGCGTAATGAATAATAAACGCCACGTTTTATCGTTCGCCTGGGCGAAGATTCTCATTGTTGCGAATTTGTATCACCGATTTTACGATCGTCGTCTCCGTAGTAACCGCTTTCTAACGAGCCTTTGCGCCAGTAATAATTCCACTTAATAGTTACTTTCTCTACTGATCAAGCTTCCAAATTCCTTTGATTGGAATCACATGTGTTCGCCGTATGAAAACGATTCGCGATCGTTTTTCTTTTCATCAATGCCAAATCGAAATCGGTTTCGATATCGCGACGCTTCTCGGCCACGGTTCTCCACAATTTCCCCACTCCTGCGATAATTTCATTTTGTTATTATTCGCTTTCATATGCGGACGTCGTGAAACGATGGTGCAATGGAAATTTTCGAAATTCCTCGTTCAATTCGCCCGTGACATACGTATACATTATTTTGCTAAAGAGCACAGGTAAAATTAAAACGGCGGCAAACGTGGTAAAATCGTATTCGACATTCCAAATGATAAATCGCTCGGTTAGGAGTTTGCGGAGACACGGTTCTGCAAGTTGGTTCTTGGTAATTGCGATTTTCCCCAGTGAAATGTCATCGGTGGATTAATTAAAAGCAGTCTAAGGCTTGGACCTGGCATCAACGCGAGGAAATCCGCCGAGAAACAACCAATGCAAACGCCTCCAGAGAGTTGCAGAACATTTCGCGCGAACCTCGACCACAATTGCCGTGCGCTTCTGGAAACTTCCCCTCCCCTTGGAACCTGTTGATGCCACTTCTGCCGATGTTTTTCTGCGCGCTCTGCCTCCATTCCAACCCTCGAGCAAACATCGCTTGCTCGAGAACCCGCTGCATTTTCATCCCAGAAATCTCTCTTCTGTTGCTAACCGCGTTTTCCCGCGGTCAACCCGATCTTTTCTGCTTATATTTCTATAGAAGAAGCTCGAGAATTCGCAGAGAGCAGGCCACTTCGCCGATCTTGTATGATTCGAATAAACGGGACACGTTTGACCCCGTTGCAGGTGCTCGAGAATTTACGTCCGAACCACCAGCTTCGAGTAATTGTCTTCGTAAAAATATATGGTAAATGTGCATAAAAATCCACGGTCTGTTAATGGCGCGTGCAGTGGCGAGTATCTTAATTCCGTCATTTCCTTCTCGTCGCTTTCTATACATTTCGAAGACCATTCATATCGAAGACCAAGTCATATCGTTACGTGGGTCTCGTCACAGCAACGCGCAGATCCTGGAAACGTACACGCGTCGCAGAATGCAAATTTCAGTATCTATATAGTATACAACCACCGTCGATGAAGATGAATCAGCGAAAATACGATTTTGTTCCATCGAAATCTATCGCGCTCAGTTCTCCGACAATTTCTGTTTTTCGTTAACGGTAAAAGTCGGGCGACCGTATGAAATCAGTGAAAAGCGACGAAGGAACGTAGAATCTACGAGTTCTGTTCGAGATTTCGATACGAAACAGAACCCTGTCTCGTTGGTCGGTCAACTTAACGCGCAGACAGATCCACAGTCGCCGTTACAATTTTGTCGCGCGTATTCGAAATTTGTTTCGCGATGTACATCGAGCGTGCTAACACGATTAATCTCGTCTTATTAAACGGCGTAATTAATTGGCGGCAGCCGTGTGCACGAGCATGCAGGCATATTAATTAAATTTGTTTCTACGTTCTCGCAAGATTATGCGGGGTGACCAACTCGCGGCCGCATCGGAGTGCTCGTTGCGCAACTTGCATCGGTTAATTACATCTAGCCGGATTAAGGGGTGGGTTGTGCACATTCTACGAATACCGAGAAGGCCGTTACGCTCGGATCAACGAGCTACGGACTGCCGAAAATCTTTTGAAAATGATCCGAATATTCGGAACTGCCTGGCTAATTTCCGATTAATTATAATAGATGTTGGGTAACAATGAATTCTCGAAGGAACGCGAATGCATGCTTCGGATCAACGCCGTGCTAGTCAACCATTTTCATTTTCTCGTGAGAATGCAGGAGAAGCCCGGAGATATGGTCCAGCATGGAGAGGCTCTATCCTTCCTGCGGTATCGTTGAGAACAATAATTTTTTTTCTCCTTCTTCCTCTTTCCAGCGTATCTTCGTACCGTGTTGCGCAGCTACGTTTTTATCAATGTCCACCGTGTAACCGCGACCAGATAAATAATTTTTCTTGCTCCCTACGAGTGATCGTGTTTCGCTGTTTCGCCTCTCTTTCGTTTCCTTTTCCTTCAGGATCGGCTGGAATCGGTTATCGCTCATCGAATTCCTCGCCTTCGATTCGACGAATACTCTCGATCGAAACCGTACGAGTATGTTCGATTAATAATTGTAAATATCTTGACAGAATTGGCGCTGTGCGTTTCTCAGCTTTGCCTCGTTCCTCTTCGCCTCTCCTTTTCACCAGAGCAATTGCTCGGTCTCGTCCAATCTATTTCTACGACGAAAATTCAAGACGACATCGGTGAGTTTCATAGCTGTTCCGATCTAATTAAACGCCTTATCAAAGGGTAAACCATTATTTCCTGAAGAATTTCTGCAGCAATCGATACGAGCTTCCCCTGTTTCACAAAGAAATCAATAGCGGTATTTTTCGCTCGCGTTGTCCTACAAGTGTTCGATATTTGTAATTTAAATACATCGGAGCTTTTTCCTCCCAGGTGTCTCGGTGATAAATGGTCCCCTGTTTCTGCCTGGCGAGTCATATACGTTCAACTTTTTCTTGCTGCCAAGAAAAAGGAAGGAAAGCGGAGACACGCGACAAAATAACGCGACAACGTGACATATACGTAATGACGAGCAGCCTAAGTTGGTGAAACGAAGCATGCTCGAGAGGAACACGTACGAGGCAAGCGACAGCGGTCTAATTGGTCTTAATCGGTGATTCAGACGATTATGTCAGCGTCGAGCTGTTCTTTTCGCACAGCCATGTTCTTGCTTCCTCGTCAAGGCCGCTGTTAATTCGCCAGAAGATCGGTTAGTCGGTAGCGTTGAGTTTCTGAACTGAGATAGCGACGTTCTCGTTACGAGCTCGCCATCGATTTGTCACAAGTATGAGAATCACGCATGATTCTCGGCTGTTGCGCTGTCTAGCGATAATTTATTCGTAAGATAAATTATATGAATTTCCAGGTCAGCTTCTGTTTAGATTCTCTAGATTTAACGCGTTCTGTGATCCACGTTGAAGAAACGTAAGATAAGTTTCGCTAGAATTGTACATTTATCGTGGAATATCTGAAAATTCCTGGCCTTTCGCTTTGATAATAAAAAAGACCTATGTGTTCCACTCTATTCACCGATATCGTGATATATTCACACCACGGATGATTAAAAAATCATCCATAAAGTTTTCAAAGCATTTTTCATATAACCGGTGAAGCGAAGTTCTATGGAAAGAATTCCAGGCGAAATTCTAAGCCAAATCACCGCGGACCGGAATTCATTATCCACCACGTACGGTAGCCAACCTGCGGTGGTTAACGAGGCCAGAATCAGAGACGTGGGCAACGGAAAAAGCGACGGGCAAACGGGACAGGACGAGAGAACTAAATAAAACGACAGAAATGACGAGAAAGGAGAAGCATTGGGTAGAGGCGGTTTTCGCCACCGGCACGGAATTTCGCCCGTGCGATCCACGGGAACAAGAGTCTGGGTGGCGACGTGCACGCAAATAAAATCAAAACCCTCGACGATGCCCTACCGATTCCACGTTCCACCAGGTTACACGGTACAGAAGCGCTTCTCTTCTCTCTTTGCCTCTTTTTCCTTCGTAGAGAGCCGCGTGGCAACGTCAATATACACCCGCGTCGTTTCGTTCATGCGCGTCACTCGGCTATGCGATTCGCATACTGACAGGTCAGATTTGAATCCCACCACCGACATACAGGGTGTCTCGAGAGAACGGAACCCTTGCTCGAAGCGATTCAATCCTGTTTGACGCGTTATTGGAAGAAGATGGCGATTATACGTCGGACGATTACCGAATACCATCGAATTAGAGCCACGTACGGAAATTACGTACGCGCGTTGCCAGTAACGTTGAGTGAAAAGGCGTATCTGCGATTTTCGCTTAAATCAAGTCGTTGGTTAGTAGGAAAAAGGATAGCGGAAAAATAGTTTATCCGTATGTACATTAAATAAAAAAGTCGTATCCGCATTGATAAATATTAAATACTCGTTTTCTCAAGACCTCCTTTCGACCAGATTTGAATTAACGCGGCACAATGGTGATACATTGGTAGTACATCAAATAAGCAGTACATGGCAAATCAGTTCGAACATTGAGCAGACTCGAATCTTCTATAAACATTTCGAGAAAAGGAAGCAGTCTCGAATTGGCAGTACTTAAGAAGGCTTTGCTTCTCAGACTCGTCTCTCCTTTGAAAGTTTTCCTCGGACCAAGCGTCGACTAGATAATCCTATATCCTTCGGAGCGTTATCCACAGCAACTAAGTAAGTATATTAAAATTCAGCCTGAAATATCTCGGCTGGGAAATAGGGCTACGAAATAAACAGAGCATCGTAATCCTTGAAATTTCTTCGTCGATGCTTCGTACAGGGTAATCGCGCTCTAAATTACGCCAGTCTCGCCATTAGCCTTCGATTCTCTGCGTCTATTACTCGTCCACGTTCAGGCAGTTAATTACATCCGCAGCGACGATAACAACGGCGGTCAGGTAGAAAGCGAGCAACCGTATCGAGGGAAAAGAGAAGAGAAGCAAGGTAGATCGGTTATTTGTCTATTTAGTTAGAATCGACGAGACTGATCGAAGATGAGTCGCGAGCCATCGACGTGTAAGGGAATTGCTCACGATCAAGCGAGTATCACGCCTCCGCAAATTTTCTACGGATGGCCGGATGGATGGACCCATGTCCCTGTCAGGTGAACGTGTTCGTCGATCGGTCGTAAGCCTCGTGCACGTGCGATCGAAACGCTGCGTGTGTGAGCGCGCGCTCGTGCCACAGCGCAGGAGGATCGTAAACAGTTTACAGCGGCGCGATTCCACGTGACAACGACAATGGCAATAAGCAGATCGTCCAACCTTATCGGGTGTGTACTTGGCCGAAAGTGATGTCCACCCGTGGCTCTTTTAGCCCGTTGGCCAGGCATAATGGACGTCGGACCGATTTCGACTCCGCGGTTTCATCAGGATCGCTGATACTACCGGCTTGCAAGCTCGTTTCGTTGTCCACTGGGTTACCATTACTATTAGTTGCTGTGGATGGTGAGCGGAGATTTTCGAAAGTCGATTTGAACCGGAGAAAGCTTCGTTTATTTAGTTGTTTATCGATGGAACAGCTGTGAACGTCTATGCAGGGTAATTTTATAATTTAACATATCACGGGACTGGTCTAATCATCCGTAAAATTGCAAAATTACCACATGTGACGATTTGACACGCGACGCGTGACACTCGTTTTATAAAATAAAACACTTCGTTGATACGTTTATTCTTTCACTCTGGGAAGCACGGACATTTAATCTGGACTCTGAATTTTAATTCTCTTAATTCAACTGCAACTCTTAACTGGCCCCGCTATTTAATTTCGTCCCGTGATATTTTTTCTTCTTGTCACCTGTAACCGTTTTCGAGATATACTTGTACACTTGTATTATCGTCTTTCAACGTTTGTTTCAAACACCAGCAATTCGCTCTACGTAAATTCGATCATTCCCATTATGCAAATACGGTAATTTATATTATTTTTGTCGCGAGATGGAAGGCGCTGTTACAAGGATTTAGCTTACCAAGGTAGCGGCTAATATATCCGTATTACACGCGCCGACGCCACGTATACGCTCACGAGCAAACAAGCTAAGCGACGCATCGGTAGATTCTATTGTTATAATGCGAGCATTACGCGCATTGCATTACGCATATGACCGCGGCTACGTGATGTGGGTTATGCTGATTCTTACCGCCGTTTCGCAGCGCTCATTACCAAATTACGAGTAATTCCATCCACTTTGCCGCACAGAAACATTAGTAGGCTAGCCCTGTCTCTATCCAAGACAAACACCAAATCATTACGCCATCGATCCTTTTCGATAATCGCGGCCTACGCAAGCCCATTGCTCTTCCACCTTCTCCATTTCGTTTCGTTATACACAGGGATGAACACGGGGTGAATTATTTTCATATTTAAATACGTAGCTCGTTTCCCACGGCGATACATGCATGGGTTCTTCGTTGGCGATAAATGTGACATACGCCGCGCTGCTCTGAATCTCACCCTTTGTTCGCGTTGCATTATGCGCGCATATGAATTGTAAATAATAACAGACTGCTCGCCATGATCCTCTTCCACCCTCTTTCGTACCGCCGTGGTTGTACCTCGCGATAAAGCTTATTGTGCGGTACGTTGAATCCCGTCTAGCCAATGCCGCGACAGCATTGTGCCAGCTCGACTTTCCACTTCTTTGCCAATCGCTCGTCTTCCTTAATTAGTATCGCCTTACATCTTACACACAGCGAAACTATGGTAGAAATATGTATCTGGAAAATCCGGTGGAACGCCGGACGGTGAAGGACAGCGGGTGGGTGGCTCTTAACCGGTTTTTCAACCACTTCATAGACCCCTGTAGACGTTTATCTTTACGCTCTGCTACCCTGTCGATCGATCACGGTCGACCGAGGCCCGAACGCAACGGCAATAACCGATATCTAACGGCCTCCATTCACGGTGCGGATCAATGCCACGGTACTGATGAAAAGCAAACCTCGTTGCGATGCTCGTGCTTGATGCAAGATACTCGGAAATGTTGCAAGATACGAAATTATCGGACACAGGTGTTTAATTTGGCTGGTTGATTGTATGGCGCGGTGGCAAAACGCTACTACAAAATCTTCCGAGCTGGAGCAACCGGCTGTAATATGGGCTCTTACAACGTTAAATTATATACGCACGCGTAGCGTAACGAACCAATCTAATCGCAAGCTTCGCAGCTTGTTTTGCTTTAAAGTAACACTGGTCGATATTATATTCGATATTAGTTATCGTTCAACCTGTAGATTTTTCATAGGAAAAGTAAAAAAAAAAAGAAAAAAGAAAAACGGCAACTTGCGTAAAATCTACGAAATTCCCTTAAAGTTGCTCGCTCTTTGCCTTATCTTGGTATACCCTTCGAGTAAGAAAATAAAATAGATATTCCGTATTACTACCCTATCTTTTATGACCGGACTTTCGACGTTGTTACAAAGTTCAGTGTTCCGACAACGTTCGAAGACTAAAAATGGCAATGTTTAGTTTCAACGCTGGTAATATTGTTACGGAGCTTATGCCGCTGGAATATGTTCTGGACCATTATGAAACAGTTTGTAACAAGGTTCTAAAGCTCAAAATTGCTGCAGGGAACTCAATAATTCGGATAACGACGTTACGTGTGTAAAATTTGCCTCGTGTGACGCGGACATGTTGTGTGACGAAAGCGGAACGCCTGAAAACTCTGGCAAATATTCAACGATGTTGCAAGACTCGTGATCGACGTAGTCGTTCCATGTGCAGGGTTCAATGATTTACGTTACATACAGGTATATCGAGGAAACATATCCATGATATTCTACCTGATGTTATTCATCGCTTTCCAGCTAGAATTCGAGGGTCAGCGGATACGATACCTCTGCAAATCCATTTGCAACGTCGACCAAGGTTTTCCACCGGCTTTATCGAGGTGTGCACGAACGCTCGTTCCCTACAAACGATGCCACGTACACTCGTGTTGCGATACTCGTGTCAACTTGCAGCTTTTCGTGGCACACGCCGTGTTGCCCGTAACGAGCGCGTTTCCCGCACGCGTAAGTACCTACATGTCACAGGGTTGCCGACTCGCGTTAAATTTCTTTGAAACGTGCCTGGCCTCGCGCTAATTGTCTCTGTTCTAACGACGAAACCTAATCTCTCGGTAAACGGTCTCGTTCCTCGAAGAAAACCAGCTTGGACCCTAATTAAAGAGGATTCAACGTATCCGCGGTGATACTTGATCTTTGCTGGCGAACGCCTGTGAAGCTTCAAGAATGTTTAACATTTATGCACATTACGATTCATAAGTGGACGCCACGGTCGTTTTGTGGCGATGGTATTAGCGAACAGCAAATAAGAAAATGATGGCCAAAAGCAGTAATTATCATGCGAGAGCGAATTGTTTATGTAAAAAAAAAAAAAAAAATAGACGGAATTTAAGGAGCTTTCACTCGTTAAATATTGTAACGGGTATGATAGTTTTCTTCGAATATCCGATTTATTTTTTTTTTTTATTCGAATATCTTGTGCATTTTCGCACCTTTGATTTTTCCATAAAATTCCTATACAGCGTTGTATATTTTCAATACTTTACAGGCGAGCGGAAACTTTTTCAACGATCGAAGCTCGGATGTCGTGCAATGGTAGAGAAACAGCCGGAGGATACGACGACGTGCAAAGAATACAATTTGTCTACAAAATTCGTAATATCGTGGCATACACGTAAAGTGAAATGCGAAACGATGTATGCAGACTTGCGCGTAAGGACTTCAGTTCCCAGAGTAGGCAAGTTTAAATTTGATCGGTAACTTTAACTTTCTCGTTAAGAATCTTCCAGTGCTCTCCTTGTTACGTCGTTTCGCGTAATATTACCTCGAAATAGCGTACGAAGGTATCGAAAGATTTCTATTTGAAAATTCGAAAATGCCTATAAATTGAAAAACTCGACGCTGCAGTAAACCGTAAGTAGTAGTGGCCGCGCGCGTGGCCTGACGAAAGCGCGAGTTATACTACTGACGCCTCTCGAGTCGCTCGAAGGCCGTCAAATTGGTAGGAAAATAACGCAACGGCGTGCACGGAACAGCAATTTAGGTGGCAAACTTTATGCAACTGGACGCGTGCTGAATCCCGCCGGTAATTGAATCTAATTCTTATTCCTCGAACGTGTTCCGTAAAGCCGTGGCCCTCGTGCAAGTTTAAACTCGAGTACACCTACTCCTACTTCCCTCCCTTTATTCCTTGCCTCCATTAGCCGTTCCTGTTGCTTTCTTATCCCTCGTTACGTTTGTCTTCCCACGTACTTTTCTCAGCTCGTGCTTCTCTCCTCCCTTTACTTTCTGTGCACCTTTGCGCTCGCGTCCGTAAATGCGTTAGGTGAAATGATAGCCACATCGTTGGTAGCTTACTGAAACTTCCAGAACGCAGGTTTATGCAAGAAATTAATTGGCATCGTTTTCCTTCGTAAGAAGAGTAATTGTCTTAAATATACGGTTGACGTAGCACGAACTTAGGGCCACTATGAATTCATTGGCAATTCCATTATCCACCGCTCGATTAGAACAGTCCCATCCTATCCCACGCGTTCGCGTCTAAAATTTTCCTTACCAACGTCGTCGTCCCACTGCCTGTTTGAAATCGACCGATTCATCAGGGCACGGCCATTACCTAATTTATTAATCCGTTTCTTTGTTCCGGCCGGTAGTGAGGTCGCGATCCCTGTGCTTGCTAAGATACAGCGAAAGAGCTGGAGGACACCCACGTGGGCAATTAAAATGCTAATTTTCATTGATAGGTTAATCGGCGTGTTGTTTCGGAAAGGCGATTGTTCCGGGCGCGTTCATCCGGGATCGTTCATCATTGTCATGTGACGTTCCACGATGGAGTTCGTGTTTGACCGTTCCCCATTCCAGGGAATCGCGCGCTCTTCTGGTAACACCATCCTCGACGCGACGATATTTCTCCGCTGGAAATGCTTGTTTTACGAGCCTCGCGTGTATTACTTTATACGAACGAGGTGTAATACAATTCAGTGTTTGCTCGCTGAATCGCGTACAATCGAGATTTCGTACGGAGCGAGGTATTAATACGAAAAGAATGAAAATGATCTGACAAATTAGGAGATAGATCTGGGAAATTAGAATTCGACGCGGTGTTTGTTGATTTTCAAAAAATTTCTAGATATTTTAGTTTGCCTACGACGAGAAATTAATTTCGGGTAGACGTTTTGGCTCTCGCAGCATTATCAAGTATCTGGTACTTTCACGATCTACAACCGTCAGAAGCTCCACGAGTCGCTGTGATCGTCGTCGAACAGGACCGTGGATCGACGCGGTAGAACGCACCACGTGTATTAGCGGTCCATTAAACGTGTTTTCCATGGCGAGACAACAAGTGGGCCGGGTCGCACACATAAGCGAGCGTCGGAGCAACTTCGCCAGCTTCTTGTTGAACAGATTATACCATTGCACGTCGGCGTGTTTGCCGTCTACGTTCGAATTCGCTGGAAGCTTCTGCACTTCCGCCATGTGGGCCTTTGTGTCGGGCATTCCTTTGACCCTAGTCTCATATCTGCCGGATAGAAGCATCCTCGGTGCGATCGTAACGGCAGATCGAGTCGTCGGCTATCGGAAAAACGCTCGAAGACGACGTTTCGTGGATAAGACGGAAGGAAAAGGGTAGATAGAACCGAGATGAGAAGGAAAAGGGATGATCAGAGAGGCGGAAGAACGAACGCGAGTGAAACCGGTTCCGTCGCGCTGCCACCGGTTGGGATGCTTTCCGATTTTTCTGTCGACGAAGGCAACCTATTCTGGTGATGCATTTTCTAATTTATCTGCCGCTTTGAGAGAACGATACCGACGAATCTTATCGCGCGAGCTTTGCTAAAGGTTTCCAAGATTCATGACTCGGCCGAATTAGCTCCGTTTTAGAATCTCGCGAGAGAGCAAGGCTGGAACATTAATTTCCCTCAAGGCGGAAAATTAGTCTCGATATTAGAAGTTGGCAAGAATCAGGGCGAAGTAATTGTAGCTCGTTGAACGGCGTTAGAAGTTCCTCCTCGAGCTTGTGGAAGTTTGTTAAGCAGCCAGGACTGGGGCAAGGGGTGCGAGTAGAAAAGAAGACAGGCAGAAGACAGAGGATGGGGAAGAAAATTAAAACAAGAAAATGTATGGAAATGGGCTGGATGCGAGAGGGGCAGGAATAGAGGTTTTGATGGCCGTACAAGCTCGCGCAACTGCCTGGGGTTAATTGCAAAATTAACCTTAATTATTGGCCCCCCTGGACATTTCCATTCTACTCCCGCCTAGTTCTAGCCGACAGTAATGTTGCGAGTTAGTTACCGGTGTGTGTTCGCCGAAAGATTTTATCTTTTTTGCTAGAGACGCTGTTACGTAACGTTAGGAAGCTTCCTTCGCTTGATCGTTCACATACTCGCACGATCTTTATACGTTTGGCTGTCTCTTCTCTTCCTGCAGCTTCGTCAGCCTGAACTAAAGTCAATGCGTTTCTCGATATATTTAGCGAGCATTCAACTGCAACATTGATCATGCGTTGAAAATTATTCGTACAGAGCAAAATACTATCGCGATCTCTAAAAATAATATCAGATTACGGAGTGATAATTTTGAATACTGGTAAAAGCTTTATCAAGCAATTAATTTCTATTTATTTCCAACTCAATACGTCTCTTCGATACCTCCTTCATTTCTGGTAGAACTTTGTTCAAAGACTCGCGATACACGACCCGATGTTGTTACCTATTTCATCGTTAACTCGAGTCGCAACGTACGATAAGTCTTTCGTAAAACTTTGCGAGACTTGCCGACGTTGGCGGCAATTTCTGACTTTCCAGCGTTACATATTTATTATTTCGGTTGGGACGTAGGAGATGTAAAGGAAAAGAAAAATCGCTAGGAACCGTCCAAGTGATTTATTGTTCCATATTTATACACATAATAAGCGATACGATTACATCGTATTAGGTACTAGATCGTATTGTATATATATTCATTCATTTATTTATATATCGAGCATTCTGTACAATAAATAAAGACTCTAGAGCGTTTAAAACATAACACGGTGTACTCCCTTGCGATTGCCATCGAAAAGTGTACAATAATTTAACGAGTTTCCCCATGCGTATATTGTATCGTCCTTTCAGACACCGTTCGTCAGAGGCGCTACGACGACGACGCGACGCCCAGCTTTATTCGATCCGAGGATGTATATACACCGCACAGGGTTTTACTTTGAACTTCTCAAACAAATCGTAACAATTCCCCTCCCCGTTCGACACGGCGGATGATCATGTTCTCGCGGGAAGCTTTGATAATTCTTGCTCTTCTTCAACGCATCGAACAACTCGGCCGAACGCGTTCGTTTACACTTTCACGAATATATTCAGAGAAAACATGCGACGTAGGAAAAACATTGTCACGCTGTCTATGTAAATGTGTGAGTCGATAGTCTTGCTGTGTTCCTGGTCTGTTCGAAAATCGTTACCCATCGTCATAGCTTGGATGAAATATTTGAAAATCGCATCGACAGAGAAGACGCGAGTCGCTGGCGATATTGTCCACGGATAGGAGCGTGTGATATGTTGGCATTGAAACGGAGGCGCATAGAAAAGGTAAAAGTCAAGTAGAAGATTTTGCACGTTCGGATGTTCGTATAAAAAAGGCATATGAAGACGCAAGGACTGGCAGAATTCAAAAGAATTTTTTTTATAAAAAAGATCGTCTCGAACGAATCTCGGCTAAGTATAAAACGATATGTCGCGTGTTTCTATGCGCGAGTGATAACGGTCTGCGTGTATTTGTGTGTATGCACGTGTGTGTTTAGCGTACGAATATCGAATGAAAAGCGAGTGTGATCGAGCCAGAAAGGACGCGGCTACTCGATTCGGTCGAACCTTTGGCCCAACCTTCGAACAACCTTCCACCTTCCATGACACGAGTAATATCTCTAACGATAAGGTTCAACTATTTATACAATCGTGCAACGTACACTGCTCTTGCTGCTGCTTCTTCGTCGTGGAATAAAATCGTCCTCGATAAACGAATGCACTCGTTAATTGCGATTTATTTGCAATGGAAATTTCTTTATCCTAAAACGGAGCTGAAAATAGGAGAGAGACGCGCAGGGAAAAATCGCGACACGATCGTCGAATTTTCGTGTTTGTCTCGGCTGATGATTTTCCAATTTCAATTTCACGGTTCACTTGTATTTTCCTCTCGATTAGATCACTTTCGGCGAGTCGAAAGAATCGTACCGATCGTGTCACAACGAAACCTGCAATTTCGTTAAACTTCCACATTACAGAATGAAAGGAACGACGCACTGAAGTGATCCGAGCTATCCGTTTCTCTCTGTGCACCGTTCGCTTTCCTTTCTCACTCATTCAACGAGCGAATAGATGAATCATATAATCGGCTACTCGATCGATCTTCGTCGAAACGACGCGATCGCCCACGATATATTACTATTGTCTTCTTAAATCCACGAACCGAGATACATACAACATGCATTTCTATCTAACGTGACTAATGTTCACGGGAACGCTCGTTTCGCTCTTTCGAACGAGCATTATCTTAGCTGGAACAACGAGTTCTCCGAACGTTTAACTCTTTCAGCCTCGGCCAGCGCAGACGCCGGCAAATTTCATCCTCGCGTGTCAAACATTTTATTCCTCTTCTGGGTAACTTCCGGTAAGTAACGTATTTTGATATGTTTGTCGAAGAACGATAAACCTGAGAACGTTTTATAAGCAAACCTACGATGAAAAGTAAAACCGCGAAGGCGTAGCGTATTTCGTAGCATGTACAGCGACATGGAAAATCAGGTATGTTGCGTAAAGGGAACAGAACTTTGCTTTCTCCAATTTCTTGCCAATGCCGCTGTTGTCGAGGACCGAGAGAGTCAACAGCATGGAGAATTTGAACATTCCGCTTCCTCCTCGATTTATACGATCCTCTCATCTAACGTAAATGCGCGGTTGGACAAATTTCGAGTCCGTGTTGTTTCAGTCGAGAGGACTCGAGGCAGCTCCTTCGAGGAACAAATGTCCCGCGGTAATAAGCACAGGAAGAACCTGGACGAGGAAACGCGGTACGACACGCTATCCAGCGGAATCGTTCCCTTGGTGCCACTGGCAACGTGCCGAGAAGGACGACAGCTCGCCGATCTGCTCTGACGACTGTGCATCCTTTCTCGTACCGGATTCGCGTGGCTGAATCACGAGGCCAACGATAGATTCGTTCTGCTTTTCGTTCGTCCATCGTCAGACAGACGCGAGACGACCAGATTCTCGTTACGATTACGCCGCAGTCGGGGTTTCGTGCAACAGACACGAGTCGCGTGATCGTTAGCTGCGTTGGCAATTAAGGGGAGCTTTTCTTTCGCGATCAAAAGAGGAGTCTTCTGTTATCGGCTGATGTCGTTAGAATCGATCGTCCTTTCCTCGATACCTGTGGAAATTCTCATCCCGTTGCTCTTCTCGAGCGAGCAACGAGCTTTATTTATTTCGTTTCACAGGCGATCTCTCTCGGGACGGCCGGAGTTGTCGATTCGGAGGACTCGCAGTATAGAGTAGAGATCGCGAGAACTCGGATAGAAAGATTGTTGAAGATCATCGTCAATCGACTCGCCAAGCAACTAACGATTTACCCCGAAAATTTCATCGTTTCTTCCTTTCGATGATTACCACTACCAGGAACCGAAGAAGAGGGTGGATAGTATTCCTATTAAAGTCAGCCAGCCAACCAGATTCCAGGATCCTCTTCTGCAGACAGCGTTGTTCATGCAGGTCTCCCGGATGCTGATGTTCTTGAGGCCGCGACGGCTCAGCAGATTGTGAACGCCTCGTTTGTCGCTCTTCTGTAAGATGTGCTCTCGCGAGAGCAGCAACGAGTACAGTTGATTGTCCGGGCTCCGGGAGCAGAAAGTCAACACCATGTCTGAGGCCACGGCTTTCATTACGTGCACGTTCCCCGTGAACTGGTGGTACGGTCTCTCCGATACTGTCAGCGTACCTGTCGAAATCATCGCGATCGATTAGAGTTCTGTGCTTGCAACGCAAATATATGTGGTAGCGAGGAAGCAAGGAAGGAGAAGGAAGCCCTAATGTAGAAGAAGCGGGCAGATTCTGGCCAGAGGAAGACGAGAAGAAGTGTAGACTGTGCGGAGAGGGGCAGGGAACTGCGATACATTGCTATACAGTGCAGAACGTAGGGAAAGAACGAGATAGAACGAGGGTAGCCTGGAAAAAGTGGGGACGGAAGATACTGCGAAGATGCAGTAAATTGGCTGAGGGATTTAGGAAAGAAAGAGAAAGACAAACGAGGCCAAAGATAGGGTTAGGTAGTAATAAAGTGAAATGAGAGTAGAATAGATCGAGTAAATGAGCGACTAGTTAATTAAGCAGCGATAACAAGGCAGCGTAGGAATTTTAAACCAGATGCATTTTCTAGGCTGACGAGGCCGAAAATAATTAAATAAATAGTAATAATACTTTCGAAAAAGAAAGACGAGCGATGATTTTGCACCGGCGACGCTATACGATTCCACAGGTTTGTATAATATTCTTAAACCCTTTTATATTTCGCTCTTGCTCTCGTTTTATCAAGCAAAAAGAACTTGCAACGTTTTAACGAGATGTTTAATCGAACGTAAAATCGAAACAAGGAATCATGCATAGAGATAGGACACTTCTCGTATTTTGTCCGATTTAAAGATATTTTTCCATCGAAAAGTTGAAAAAATATAATTGTATCGAAAATGACCGGGAGAACGTAGCAGGGTGGATGCTGCAATATACGTGCAGCTTGAAATTCTGATATTGAAAATATAAAACTGTCGAAGTTTGTTTTTTTGTATGGAGTCATCAGAGCGAGATCATAACGCGTTGCATCAATCGTGCGTAGCAGAACGAAAGACGAACAAATTGTTTGAGTTGTTCGTGGATTCTGAATATTGCACGACGGGGGATGAACGGCAGTTTGATTAACCCTGTGTCGGTTAACCGCAGGAATTGCCAGGCGATTGTACCTCGTAGCACGACCTTGGAAACTACGAGATTTATGACAGGATGTTCGCTGTTCGCACAGAGGAACAGTAAAAACGCATACTGTCTAAATCCGTGATAACTGTATCATCGAATTAAACGCTACTAAATGATGAAACCTAATCTAATGTCAATCTTTAAACGCAGCTAGAAAACTGAGAAGGAAGGCGTTGAAATAAAATTGCGATAATCGAGGACGAGATCTGATCCTGCGGAGAAGAGATCCTGAATCTGATGCCGAATTTTCTTCGAAAATCTTCTCGATCACGATTTTCCGTTATTTCTCTTAATTTCACGGAAATCCATCGACGATGCATACGAAACTATAGAGGAACTTGGTCTCCGCTTGCAGGAATATTTCTCTCGTGTATTCTATGCATTCCATAGACGTGACGTTGCGTCGTTGCAAACGAATGGAACGGAAGCATCGAAATGATTTGAAATCGGGGAATACGCAGCCGCGATTCAAGGGGAATCAGCAGCGGAAATCAGTGAATCGGTCTGATTATTGTCTACGACGACTGGGAATGCCGGTGTGCTCCCGCTGGAAATCTGTCACATTACGCGCCATTATGTCGTTGATGGTGTACTTACGCCGCTGATTAGGAATACGCGCAGATAGGATTATAGGATGTCGCGCTCGGTTTACGTATGCCATTCCACGTATCGCATCTACATATCGCCGTTAATTTTTCTTACGTCCAATGCATACGTTCTGCTTTTCCCAATGAACTTGTGCGTTCGAAGAATTGCCAGATAATCGAATGTACGGGATGTTCGTTGTTCAGAACTTTCGTACGGAACATCGTTTCGTAAGATCGACAGAACGGCTTGAAAAATCGCGACGATCGTTCCGATCAACACCCTGTATACGGAGGATCGTTAAGTTTGACACTAAACCTTCTTTAACACTAAATCTATCGCGGCTGTCAAACTGACCGCTTTCAGATTTCTACACAAATTTTATCATATTTAAACGTTATCATATCGCTTCCTAATCTGTGACTTTTCATAAAATACGCGTACAATATATTCTTCGGTATTTATTTCTAGTTTGCTTTTTTTTTTCTAAGAAAAATCTGTAGTCTGTTCCGCCTATCGCGAGCGGTCAATAAGTATACGAGAAGTGTCGGTAGGTTTAGTGTTTCGCAAAACGAGCGTTACGTCCCTTTTGAATGTTTGGCCGATAAAACGGCGAGTATTATTACTTGGGAAAATGATTGTCACGCGTCCGTTACGTGCCAATCGCAATAACGTCAACAGCCGGTACTATCGTATTATTATTGTGTCGTCCATTAAGCTGTTTCGTCGTGTAAACGGTTACTAGCCTTCGGTATATTGACGTTTAATCGTATGAAACTAATTGGAGCGGCCGTTCGGTCGCCTGAAATTCCGCCGAAGGACTTTACGTTTTCATCGAACGAATCATTTTATCAATTATTTCGCCGCGCCGCCTCGTTCATTTTCCGCGTCGATCCACGAGACGCGGACGTTTCGACGATGATTCGCGATAGCGGCGGCTTACAGGGAACAGCTGAAACGTGCCGGAAAATGAATTCAAGACTGCATCGAGAGATCTCGTCGCTCTCGCGCGCAACACGCGCCTTTGATTTATTTTTCATTTTCCAAGTCGAGTGCTTTTATCCGGACTGTATCCGTTTTACGGTAGAAACAGCAGGATCGGGGAATTGGCACTGAAAACTGGAGGCAAGCACGCGACAAACAAAGAGACGCGAGAACTTTGTTTAAAAAGTGACACGATCGCGTTGTTTCGCTGAAGTCTGTTGAATTCGTGGAATTTTTAGTAGCGTGTCAACAGAAACGTCAAAGAGATATTTTCCGTTGAAAATCGGTGTATCCTTTGTTCCGCTGTTTCGAAACTGAACTTTTCGCTAACTAGCCGGATCGGCATCTTGTTCGGTCGACTCACTTTCATCTCGTGCTCGTTCGTCCGAGGCATTCAGATACGACGCTAAGCCGATTATATCGGCGCTTGTCGCATAAGTAATCTGTCAAAATATGTACGATACGATCGTATATGTTACGTATATATTTTTACATATATATTTCGTAGCACGTAATGGTATAAAATTGTCGCAAGCCTGAATGCTCTTGGAAAACAGCGTTGAACGAACAATCATGTTGCAAAATTTGTAACGCTTCGATATCGCGATAACACGGCGAAGTGCAAATATTTTACGCTGTAATACAACATCAGTTGAAATTCTATAGAAATATCGCTGTTCGAACATAAAGCGAATACTCTATCAGGAAAATAAACTTTTGCGCGCCACTGTGGACGTACACGACGACGTATCTCGCTGAAATAAGCGACAACGTTGCGGACAAGACGCAAGGTTCGCCTGGTAGCCAATTTGTCAACGAAGCAAAATCCAACCATTTAATAACGGGGTGCTACTCTTATAAAAAAAAAGAAAAAAAAAAAAGAAAAAGAGAACAAAGGAACCAAAAAGGAGTTTGAAAGTAAACGAACATTTGGAAAGACGAGATTCGAGTTAAGGTCGTCTGGCGACCAACTCCAAAGGATAAATTTCTGGCGAAGGAGAAGAGGTAGAGGAGGCTTCGAGAAATCTCGATCCGCGAACGCATTGTGCTCGCTTTCGCCGACTTTCAGCTGTCCGTGGATACGGGACAGAAGAATGGAGCCGCGAGATGAAAAAAGGGAGCCCGGCAAGAGGCTTTTGAAAAATTATTTTCCGCGTCGACGGTTTCTCGCGGATTTTCCCCGCCTCTCCGCGGCTTCGTTCCTCTATCCCGAGCCAGCCCATAATTGGATGGGCTGACTTCTCTCCGGCATGACCGACGAGACCACGTTCGGCTCTATTCTCGCTGACA
Source organism: Bombus confusus (assembly GCA_014737475.1). Taxonomy (NCBI): domain Eukaryota; kingdom Metazoa; phylum Arthropoda; class Insecta; order Hymenoptera; family Apidae; genus Bombus; species Bombus confusus. The sequence goes on from JACXIV010000041.1 coordinate 1,132,203, forward strand.
GTTAACCGATAATCACGCCGGCTACCTGGGAATTCATTAAGATCGTTATCGGATGCACCTTACGACTTTAATTACCGCCACCGGTTTCCTACTTTGTTCCTAAGTCCCTAGAGCTCGATAATTAGCCGCTTAGAAGGCGATCGTTCGGCGGAAACTGTCCTCCTCTGTGATCGCCTTTTGACCGACTCTACTCCACATATTTCACGCCTCCGACCATTTCGTCTTCTATCGTTCTCAGCGTTTCCCAGCCGTTCTACGTTCTGTCGTTCGTCCCAATCCGATCGCTATTATCCATATATTACCATTAATCGAACAGAAACGCTCATTCGGATTTCCATTACTCGCGATCGACGCGAATTCTCAGCCTCGTTGTATTTCAGACGATTGGGCTGAAAATTTCCCAACGAAAACTACAGATACCGCTGGTGAATTTGATTCGAAAGTCGACAAAGGTATCAAGGTCTTTCGAGGCTAGCTTCGATCCAAAACTATAATAAAAGCCGCTTTTACCATGGAAGTGACCGTTTACCTGCTTGTCGATCTTGTTCTTAGAAGTCGACCAGTTCTATTGGCTATTTCGTTCCGCCCCCTTTGTTCTATCGCGTTTATACGGCTCATTGATCACCGACTACGAAAGCTGCATCGGGTCAATGAATTGAAACTGCTTTGAAGCTAGGAGCTGACAACTGGTAAGCACTGCTCGTGTAGGAACAGTTCTGTTTAGAACCCATCCAACCATACCGAGACGCGATTTCGAATCAGATGATGGATCTTAATTTCTTCGATAGAGGAATCTATCTAAGCGCCAATCTCCTTCCTGTGTATCCTAACAAATTTCTGGTTTTATCGCGCAGAAGAGCAGAAGTTTCCAGGCAGCTTTATATCGGCAACGGGAATTTGTCGCGAGAATTATTTTGTTAAAAAAGAAAACCAGTGGCTAAAAGAATGCCTCGGTTTGTATTAGGCACGACTATAGTTCGATACAGGACTATTACCGATCAAAGTATCGGCTCGATCCTTCACCGAGGACAAATATATTTGCCAGTGTATTGTACGTCGTACAGGATATCACGAGATACGCGGAGGATATTTGTAAAGTCGTTTCTACACATCGAAATGAAGAAAGAAAAAGTGCATAAAGATGTCGGCCAAGGCTTATTTCTCAAGCTATAAGTAATTTTCCATTTTACGTTAGAGATTCACTGGTAAGAAAGAATCTACTCTGACGTCCACGAACCAAAACTAACAACATAGCATCGCGAAACTGAGGAACGTGACGCACGAGCATTCACACTAGCGACTAGCCAATTTGGCCACGTTTTATCTGGTCAGATATCGAGGAAAATATATTTCTGGGAAATCGGTTGTCTCGTCAGCTTACGATAATCGTCTTTGAAAGAAGTCCGAGCCGAGTAGCTCCAAGTTATCGAGCTGTTCGTTATTATCTATCGGTGAGGAAACTTCATTGGAGCAGGAACTAACCGGGTAGCTTTTTTATTTTTTATTTTTCTCCCCCTCGCGCCGCCGACTGCGACGTTTCACGGGGGAATTATTCTTCCGTTTTATGCGCCACGAATGGCACGGTGACTATCCTCGCGAACCGAGAAAAACCGTTCAGCAAAATCGTGGACGGTAGAATCATTGTCGGGAATTACGCTTATCTACTCGATTCTCACTCTTTTTCACAGATTTAACCAAAAAAATATTAAAACTCCACAGCTTTTTTTCAAGAACGCTCGAAAAAAAAAGAACAGAGAACAAAAGAGACAAAAGAATCAAAAGATTATTTGAATTTATTTTTTCCGCTTGGTGAAAGCTCGTGAAAATTGCCATCGGCTCGCAAAAGAAGTACGGTCAAAGTACCGCACCTAAAATTCTGATAAAGCGTCGTTCTATAAATCCTAAAGCCTCGTAAAAGCACAACCATTTATGGCAAACGTGATGGGACAGTTGTAAAAAAAAAATATACACGAGGTAACCCCTTGAGGCACATCGTAAGTTTCTCCACGTCAAATGGTCGTAACCTCGAAACGAATGCACGAAACGAAAAGATTCAACAGCTACTTTGCAAAGGAAATAGTTAATTGATGACGATAAAACTCGACAAATCGAATAAGTAAAATATTCTGCGAAATATGTTTGTTGTTAAACTATAATCTGCTTCTAAAGCCAGAATGGAACGCATCGAATACGAAGAATTATCGTTATATTTTATCTTTCTCATCTTGGGATCGTAATTTTTCAATAGAATCATCGTCAACGGCGAAATATGCCATGCACGATGATGGCGTGTCTTATCAGAATCTTAGGTGCCTGAAGTAGAAATTCCCTCCTATCCTCCTTTGCGAATTTCACAGCAGCCAAAATTCCGTCTTCGTGTTCGGAAATTGTAATCTGCTTGGGAACGGGTTACCATTTTGAAAACTGGAGGAGATCCAGAAGCCCGGCTTCCTGGTGATGTCCGGTATCCGGAAGGTGTATTCCACACTGCCGGCCTCCTCCACCCACAATAGCTTCAACGAGGACAAGAACTTGGCCGATTTCTCGGCCTCCATCAGGTTCACGATCGGACAAGAATCGACCACGTACGATCCAACGGCAGGCTTGGACGAGTCGACTTTGTGCTCCAGCACCTCCACCACGTACCACTTGCCCATTATCTGAAATCAATACCGGCACAAATGGATTTATTACGTTCGCGTGCTAACGCAAACGCGCTCTGACGCGTTCCGATCGGCAAAGCCGGACTGCTGCAAAGCCGGACTGCTGTAAAGCCGGCAGATTTAGGAAACGCGAACGTGGGCTTGGAATGTTGCCTGTTGGTGCTACCCACAGTTTCGATCGATGCGATTTCCCAAGATTACAATTGTTTTAATTTGCTTACGAATTGTTTGTTACTCGTTGACAACGAACGATCGTAATTCGTTTCGTTTTTCGTGACATTATACGAGGCGAGTTACGTAAACGCGTGGCGATTTAATTTCGTTCGCAACTACTGTCAATAATATACATTTGCCGAGTCTAGAATGTTTCCTCTATATTATATTATATTTACTTATTTTATATAATCAATAATAGGAATTATTTATTTTATTGTAGAAGTATGAAATACACAAATACGGACAAACACAGTGCTCAAAGATTCTCGAAAGAACCAGTATCGATTACCAATGCACCTATAAGAACCATCAGGCATCCTCTTACGTTCTCATCTTCACTATATGATTCGATTTATACCTCTCGATTCGAGCATTCCGATGTCATTACGAGACTATCAAGTTTTGCGAACAAATTTACTACTAGTTTAAATTACTTTGGCGTCCCTCCGTCATCTTTCGAATCCAATTATGTACAGAAAGCTCTTCGGTGTGGATTAGACAATTAGGCAACTATTATGGGTATCTATTATGTATTACGGCATTTCACCTACGTATAGAGAAGGGACTAACTCGTTTAAATAAATAAATAAATAAATAAATAAATAAATAAATATGTTTCTTTCGAGATGTCGAAGGACTAAACTGTATATTTTTCGAACATTCTAGTAATTTTTGAGAATGCGGATGGATTCTTTCCGCGTAAAATGGCAGAACCTATATGTGGAAAAATGCGAGGCAATATTTTTGTCGAAAATCTCGATGTGATTTTTAATCAAACATCGAATTTTCGCTTTATACTTCGTTATCACGATCTTCCGCCGATTCGACGTTGGATATCGACTGCATAGTTCGCAGTTTCTGACTAGAAAATCTGGAACGAGGGAAATTCAACGAGTTTTGAAATCGAATGTCGATTTAAATCCCGGTTTCGTAAAAGTTATTTGCATAATTACGACCGAGCACCGTCCCAAACGATCCAATTTTTCGAATTAGTAGCACGTTTTCGTCTGCGGTAAATTGGTAATTCGTGTATCGAAATGATTTGTCCGTTTATACGTATAATAGGACGATAATAAAAAATAATTCTATCAAATGCGCGGAGTACGCAAAACAACGGCTGCCATCGATTTAAATTCAAACGGCTGGCTTATCGTGCATTTTGGTTCTGAAACAATGGGACGCATCCTAGTCAATTTAAAAACGCATCAAGGGAATACACAGTTTCGCAGAATCGAATCTGTCGATTTTTACGTTTCTTAAGGCATCATTTTGTAATTAGCCGCGAGAGAAAATTTCCAAACTTCGACTACTTTTCATGCTTCGATGCGGTGTAACCTCTTAAGCACGAAAAGTAAAAGTTTATGAAAGTGTCGCGATCCATTTAGCGCGATAGATTTTCGCGATCGTGAAAAATTCTCGTCGTTTAATAAACCATCGCTCTTCGGTTCCGTTCCAATAAACGTACAAATCAGTCAGGAGAAACTTTTAAAATTTAAAAGCAACTTGACACGGGCTTAATCCACTTTAACTTGGCTCTAACTTCTCCGAACTAGACTGCGAAGTTCGAGGAGAGACAAGAGTAGCGATACCCATTGTCGTTTTGACGACTGAATCTTTATGCAGGAAGGAAGATTGAATGACCCGATAAAATGTTAAAATAAATGATAATTTACAGGCCGACAGGGAACGGGTTGTCGTTCGTGCCGCAGGAAATCGTTCGCTCGACGAGATAATCCGCTGACTTTAGCCGAGGAACGGATAATTCAGGCTCGTGCTTAAACCAAATTGGGGACGATTTATTGGCCGTCCAATCGGCCATGAATAAACGAAGAGAAATAATATCGATCGGCTGGAATCGGCTGGAGATCTCGTTGCTCGAAACAACATTTCGTTTATTTAGCACGAACGAAGAAGAAAAGATCTGATTTCGATATTAACTCCGTTTTGCAACGAGGAAGCCGATTCGTCGATGAAGCAATCATCTGAAATCTTCCCGTTGATTTAATGTGCGGATAATTGAAAGTACACGCGTGCCACTTCGATTAATAATTAATATCGTAGTCGCGATGGGTATACGAGATAAAGCCGCCAGAATTTCCATCGGATCGCGTGATTTCTAAATGAATTTTACGTCGAATTAATCGCGATATCTATATTCGAAAACAACGGGTGGTATAACGATGGCCAGTTAACGAGGCCAGCTCCAGTTAACGCTAGTTAAATGCAGTTGCTGTAATCCATGCTTTATTCCATTCCGAAGAAATATTTCACTATTCTCGAGTATTGAAATCGCGTGTCGGCCAATGAAGCCACGGAAACAATAAGATTTCCAGTGGCAATTAGTCGACAGTTAACCGTGTCCGCTGCGAACAACCGCATCGTTGTCGAAAACTTCTCTTTGACCAATACTCTCCAATAACGTCCGCTCGATTTACCTCGTTTCTCTCGGCAAACGCAATTTCGCCCGAAAAGTAACGTAATTTCATTCGCCGTTGTTCACCGACTTACCAGGCTGCACCACGCTCGCCAACATACTCGTTGGTATTGCGCTAAAAACGTTGACAATAACGGCGCCGCGATCTGTACGCAAAATAATTAAAATAACAAATGCCTGGTACTGGACGAGCCGAGCGTGAAAATGCTCATCGGCGAACACGGAATACAGGGTGGAACCAGAAACGCATACGGGCGATTTATTAAAGCTACGCAGCGGCCTGATACACCGACCGGCCATTCGTTCCGGCCCGCACGCGGTATTGCTACGGAAAACGGACTTTAAACCGGACTTCATAGTGGCGGGTAATTGCGACGCTCGGCTTTTATGAAAGGGGGCCGACGCGCACTTTCCACCACGGGCCCTTCGTTTCTCCCGCGGATATTTTGCAACAAGCCGCGCCAGAGATGGCGAACGGCGGATTCATTTTTCAAGGGTAATTGCACGCTGCGCTATTTCTCTCGCTCGTTTGTCACGGGATATTAGAATATAATTGCCAACCATACGCACGCGCGCGCGCTCGCGCTTCCCCATTGTCGACGACACGATCGAAAAGTCGTTGTTGTTGGTCGAGGAATTGCGAGGTAGTTTGCAAATGTACCAACTATCCGAAACGACTAGAAATTGGGAAAAGTTTCGTCCTGCGATATGCGCCCCTTTAGGCTGCGGACTAATTCCAGCGTAACACCATGTGTTGGTATTCGTCTATATTTTACGCAACTTAATAATTGCAACGATCGTGGCGATCATTTTTAACTGGGATACGCGTACCTTTGTGCGTTCCTTTTGTTTGTTCCCGTTCGAAAATTGGATAGCAGCGTGGAAAGGTTCGTTGCAATTGCTACGACGCGTGTTTATAATGGAACGACAATGGTGGGGGGAGGGAGTGGAACGCAACGTCGAAGCAACGGCGAAATATTTCCACATACCCGTGGGCGAATTCGCCTGTTCATTACTTTAATTGGTTCACGGTCCACTCTGAAATTACGCAGCCTCTAATATACGCCAGAGCGATTGTCGTACAGTGTACGCGCGAACTGATTAAACATTGCCTTCGATGTACACGGAATGACTAGTAATTGACTCGTCATGCATGCACCGTCACGTTTATTTGGCAAAATGTCTAAGAATTACGAAGGAACGAATGGGTAGTTTGCTAAATATATAACGAATGTACAATTAAAACGAGTGAATACGATCGGTGATTGCCTGACGTCTGATCATTGCTGGTGTTATATCACTTAATATCCTTTCTTCGGTTCTTTCTCGACAGAGATTCGATCGGATCTTTTCGTTACGTTCGTTGTAAGATAAGTTGCCTTTTTAGTTGCTGAAAATCCTGTTCTGTTTTTGTTGAAATGGTTTTTTTTTTACAGGTGTTACTCTTAAATTTTTATCGTGTCAAAAATGACCGATGTTGCAGGTATTGCTGGTTATTGCTAACTTTGTCAACGTTATTGCGTTCTTCTCTTAGTATTGGAGTATTTGATTGCTTCTGTTTAATGTGCTTGCAATTGCTGTACATTTTTATCGCTGAAAAGTTCTTCATTTAATTGTTGATTTTTATTGTTGGAATTCTTTCCTGGTGCAACGTGTGTCAAAGTCTTTTTGTAATATTAAAATTCATTTTCTGAATTCCTTTGTATAATTGTCCAGGTTATTTAATTTCGTTCGCTTTAACAGAACTATAGAGCCATCAAATCGCTTTTTTTCAACGCGGGAATTTTCCCTTTGCTCCGCTTGCATCGTACTTTTATCGACGAGGTTCGCGCTTAGCACTCTCGTACGACTTCTTTTACTACTCGAGTCTCTCCTCGGTGTCGTGACACTGTCGGTCTTGAGTGTCCTTGGAATTCCTCATAGAATTCTTCCAGTAGCGGAATCGCACCTCCGAATGTAGAAAGTTTTCATTGTTGCCACTTTCATTACAGCGAAAAGTACTCCAGAAAGGCACTGCTGAAGGGAACGCGCAATAAATTATCTTTCTAATCAGCGATCCCTGTTGGAAACTGTTCATGGCAGCGTAGCTGAATCCGTGAGATAACCCCGCAGAAACGCGTAGAAAAAATTCTAGTCGTAGTCGTGAGGAAGAATTTTCGAAAAAGTCACAAACACTAGTATACGATCGATTAAAAATTCGAAGACTCAGGCATTGGATTCGAGCCACGGATAAAACGTTCGCGATCATTCAATTTTCCGCAAACGCGCACGAATGACGTCTACAACATGGCACGTGGTTGGTAACAAGCGTTCCGGCTTCGCAGCCGGTTCTAGTACTGCTTAATTGAGCATATCAGGAAATATAGTAGTGTATTTCTTATCGACTTTACATTGTGCTCGATACATAGCCATGCACCTATACACCATATCGGTTGCTATAACGGTATATCGATTGGCACGCGAATTTATGTCAATATTATCGGATATCGGATAGTGAATTGCAGCAAACATTTCACGACTTAGGTTTTTCTATATCTCTGCCCTTCTGCACCATAAACGTCGTATCTATTATTTCGTTAATCCCCGTTTAATGGTATACTCCGACTATCCACCGTCCACTCGGGCGACGTTGATTTACGCTAATTTTCCACCGCGCAATAAAGGTAGCGCAGCGCGACCCCTGACGTGCATGCTGAATTTTGCAAGCGTTTTCGCGAGTCTGGCTCGTAAAAGAACGTTGTTCGAGCCGAGCGACTACGCGGTAAATGAAGCAATATCGATGATAAATGAGACGACGATTGCCAGCCAGCGAGACGAAACGCGAACCAGATTCGATCGTGTATAAGGAATAAATCTGGAAATACCAGAATTACGACATCAATGGGCACCTGGCGTTATTGTAAATTGCTTTAATCCCACGTTATTACTTTTAAAGTATAGCAAATATGTAAGATAGGTTTGACTTTTTACGAGACTGCCAGTAATTCGAGTACTCTAACGTAAATAACGAAGACTACGGTTTCCTTTTTATCTCGTGCATACATTAGCGAGAATTATATCTATTTCATAGTTTTCCTGGTGTTTTCCCTCCGCGTCTTTTCTCCTCGAATACTCGACGGAAAAAACGGCAGCGTGCAGTGGCACCGCCGGAGGATATGCAACTTCTTGCGACGCAACAGAATTCAGCGCAAGTGGAAATTTATAGTTCATGGAGCAGCGTGCTGGCAATAATATTTTGCCTGTTTCCGGCGGTTTCCCCTCCGCCCTTTATCTTTCTCAGCACTTGGCAAAAGGAGAGACGCGCCAGGCGAGCCAACTTTAATTTCTGCTCGTGAAATAATTATTTTCCAGAAGATCCGTGTATCGTTGAACTTTTTGAAGGTGCATCCTCGCTAATAAGCATGAGAATGATATGACGCCAGGCGCTCTTACTCTTACGCGCTACGTCGTTGAAGAACGCGAGACATTCCACCAAGTAAATCATCGTTAGAATTTTCCTCGTTGAGAAGAGAAAGCGCGCTTTAGGCTCTGCGATCCTCGCGAGAGCGTACGATTAATCCGCTTAATAAATCACTCGATTGACAAACAGCGTAAAAAGGAAGCGTCGCGGAGCTCGCTACGAGAATATCGTAGCAAAGTGCAAAGCCATCGTATCACGAACGTTGATTTAGTAACTTTTAACTTTTACTTGCGCGACGACGGCACGTGTGAGCACGCGGTGCCACGGCATTTCGACACGTTGCGTTGCACATTGCGGAAAGCAGCGGAGAAATTTAATAATGTCACCGTGCTGCATGCACGTGCGAACGTCCTCTGCTTTCTTATTATATACTGCGAATCGTTACAATTCTCTCGTTTAGAGAATTTACCTAGTCGATCGATACTTTCCCAACGGATATTTTCATTATTGTCGTTTATTTATTTATTTAACGAACGGCGTAAAATTTCATCGATATCCAAGCATTATTATACATGAAATCTATTATACGTGCAATCTGCGAAGACACAGATCTGAGAAACTAATATCGTATTCTTTTTGGTCATTTTTATACAGGAAAAACTTTATCGGCTATCCTGTTCAGCCTAATGAAATTCACCTCTCGGGATATATCGAAATATTTAATACAACCCGTGTCTTTTGCTTTTCGAATCAAGTTGTATTGTACAGAAGAAATTACGAAATACCAATTAAATATTTCGCAATGAATGAAGACGAACAAGAACGGCACGAGGAAAACGATCCAACTTCGAGTTTCTTCAATTTTGAAATCGTGGGTGGAGGAGACTCGAACACCGCAGAAGGGTTAAACGCGGAAGGGTTAAATAAAATGATATCGAATCGAACGATTCGAACGAAAGCAATTAGAAAGTTCCAGCTTGCCATCTGCGCTCTATGAACTCTGTGGGAACTTGATGGGAAACCAACGTGGAAGTGAATGTTACTAATTGATTATCCGTAAACGAACCGACTGCTTTTTCTCGTGCAAGTTGATCCTGAATATCAAGGAACGAAGAAGCAGCGAAGAAAAGGGAACGATGGGCTTTAATTAGGCAGCTCTGGGAGTAACTTGATCGTCTTGCAAACGATAGAGTAGTAGATTTGCCACGATTTCCAAGGAAATCTAATTCGAGCTTCTCGAGGTTCCCTGATTTTCCACGCGACGTTCAATTTCCTTAGACAGAGCAACGGAAGAGACGAGACGAATCACGAACGCGAACACTAAGATTGGAAAAACGCTCGAGGGAACCGAGATTTAGCGATCATCGTGCCGTATGAAATCCTGTACAATATTCTATATGAATTTTCTATTTGATTTTTCTGTTGAATTTTCTATAATATACACAATGAGATATTCGCTTTGGAATACGACTGTACGACATAACGTTTCGGAAACGACTGACACAGCTTTCTATATTTAACCGATATCATACATACAGCTAATTATCGATCGTCTCCTTAATTTATATACATACACGAATTTTGACACTTCGCAAATATAGCTGTCAAATACTGGGAACGACATTCAGGTCAGATGCGGATGTAAATAGTGGCAAAATCAATTTTCACCGAACCAACTAACGATATAACGAATTAATAATATAATGGAAGGAAACGTCCTAAGAGTAGTCGCTACCTTCAATTTCACGACATACGGTGCGGCGAATAATTCTAAACTCAAACCCACTTTTTGATTGTTCATAATATTAAAAGAAAAATTGACAAAATCGTTTATATAATTGCGTATTATAATACGAAAGGAAAAAGAAGATACAGCAAATAAAAATTTTCTCCCTCCGAAGTCTGAAAGGAATTAAATTTTCTCTTGATATCGTGTTCTTGACCGTGAAAAAATATAAAATCGGTGTTAATTTTGTTACTTTTTCGTTTAATATTTCCCTTCAATTTTGATAAGTTCTATGAATAGTTACACTATCTATTAGAAATATCGAGGAAATAATACAGAAAATGAGTTTCAGTCAATTATTCACAGCACTGTACGTCTTTCGTTAACTCTCTTTTTGCCATTTCACAGTATTCACTATTAGATATTTTAACTACTACGCTGGCTTGCCAAATTTTATTAAGGATCCTACGTATCTCTGATTCGCAAAACGATCCCTTGCTTTAGTGGCCGAGGGTAGACACACGATCGAAACGGTAAAATTGCCTTGGTGGCTTGCAGCGGAAATACGAAAAGAGTTAAAAATCAACTCAAGCATCATCAAGGTCCGGAAAATCCTTCTCACGCGGACAAATGTAGAACGTAAAGCTTCAACGAAGGGTTTCATAGCGATCCTCGAGTCTGACGGCACACGTCTGGTAGCTCGCCACGTACGTAGCTTACGTCGTGACATATTCAACGAAATTTATAAGGAATATCCCAAATCTATCTTAAGGGTCTACTGAATCGAGTAATTAAAAAAGAGGATGAACAGACCGTATTCCACTCACATTAGTATTCGCAACTCGGTCACTCGCAACGTACAATCGCATGAAATTTCCGCCCGCGTAGCTTTGTCCATAAAATTTCTCGCATGGCTTACGAAAATTCGCTAAAATATCTGAATACCAACCAACGAATGCACAAAGGTTGCCAGGGGGAAAAAAAGGAATTCGAAAGCCAATTATTCGAAAACGCGTGGAATTTCGATCGCGTTGATTTTCTTTTCAGCATTGTCGGAACAGTCACGGTGGATGAATGTGAGTTAATAGAAGGAACAAACCGGCTCGCAACGAGCAACAACAGAACGCTACGCGATCCTTTCATCCTTTCATGAAATACCGTTTCTCCCGACTCTTGGTACAAAAAATCGTGGCATCGAGCGGCCGTCGCGTCGCCAATTTCGCGCAGGCTGAAACACAACCGGCTTAAGGTCGTTAAACGTTGTAAAAATGCAAATACGGTTGGGGATGTCGTGACAACGCGACAGATTCGAATGCGTTCGGAATCGAAACTAAAAAATCTCCGCTCCCCCTCTGTTTTCCCCCTTCGTTTCTTTTTCGACGTTGCAACGTCGGTTCGAACATGGTCGGACACAGGCTGGAACAAAGCCACGTAATGACTGTTATAAGAGGAAGCGATAAATATTCCTTTTGTCCAAGTTTCGGCGAATAAACGGCACCGAACGCCGGTGTGCCTATTCGCAGATAAATTTCCGTTTATTGTCCACGCTCTCTCTTTCTCTCTGTATCTTTGCCTGTGCCGTTTGTTAATAATTTATACTGCTGTTCACGCGGCAGGAGCGTCATTTTTCGTGAGGATAATATCGTAGGACTCGGTGGAAACGTCGCTATGTATCTCGACGATGTTGAGACTGATACAGTTTACGCGCAATTGAAGATGAAGTAAAACGAGTGGCCCGAGGGAAGATTTGCTTACGGCATTCTATAGGATGTTAATTTAGAGTTTTCCAACTTGTTTCACCCCGAGATGTTTTAAGGTCAGAAGCTCGTCGTTCTTGGGCCTTCGGGGTCGAAGCTCTTGGTATCGATGTTCCAGACTTTCGAAACTAGAGCTTTCTTTTATATCCTGCCGTACCTTATTCAAGTCGAAGTTACGAAGATCTTAGGCTATAAAAATTGTAATTTTTTCACCTTGACCTTCTTCGCTGGGATTTTTCGAAAGAACTTGCAAGTATCGGTGGCTGTGCCGCGAAATGTGATGGAGCAACGCGCGGAACGGTTAGTGGGCGATTTGTCATCGGATTCATGATACGAATCGAATGACGAGAGGAGGCAAAAACGAGCGGAGAGGGACACGTCAAAAGTCGTAAAGATGCAAATGCAGGTCTTGCCGGAAAAATTGCCGGCTGTCAGCCCCGAAACGGCTCCGAGTCGATGAATCTCGGCGTATGCTGAGCTTTCCTGTTCTTGTTCGATGGCACGGCCACTGGGAGGGATGATATGCGGCCGTATATTATCCCTATAGAGGCTGACTTTATCGTGTTCCCATTTCCGAAACCTGATGGTGACGGTCATTAAATCGGGAATAAAAAAAGCCGGCAAAATGCCCTGGATGTTTTCCATGCGATTATTAACCTTTCATAACTAACATTTTATTTGCTTCCGAGTGGCAAAGATCGTGATTCGTTTGAATTTTTTGCTTTAATCGGAAAAGAATTTAATAATTGCCAACAAATATCTCTATCTGAAACGCGATCTGCTCTTCGTGTATCCATTATAATTTTGCAAATATCTCGTTTCACAGCGTAATCATATTTATTTGCAGATAAACGATACACATTTTACGGATGTTTTAACAAGATATTCTTATTCAAATGCTCGCCACTCTACATATATATATAGTTACATATATATATATATATGTAACTTTACATGTTTGCGACATCACAAAGGATTAATTTTTCTCCGTGTACAGGATGTTCGTGTACATCTTACACGATAATCCTCAAAGGAAAATAGTTATTGGCAGTGGCTGAAAAATGTGCGATACATTCTTTACGCGGATTATTGGCATGCATGGAACGCTTTGTTGCAAGCTTCCAACGCGTCTGCTTGAACGCGACACGTTGACAAATGCAAATTAAGGTGTGCGCGTGGACACGCGAAAAGCTGAAGAAAGAGACAATACCCGGAGGGGATCCCTGACGAGTCATCGAACCGACACCTACCAAGGAAGAAGAGAATCTCTTCGTCTCTCTCCAAGATTTAATTAAATTCCTTTAGCCGGCGATTTATTTTGGAAACCACTCGCTCCGCTCATTTTTCATTCAGCTCTGCCTGGGTGTCGATTGATTCCTGTTCTGGCTGTCTTTTGCCCGCTATACCGATAGAGATAACGCGGCCCGATCGATTACGCGATTCGTTTTTCACCTGGTTCGACTATACGAATGATTCGGTTCTCGAGTCGAAATCGACTGAAAGGATAATAAAGAGGTATTTCGAAAAAAAAAGGAGGACCAAGAGTCGAAACGCGATAGAGCTACACGAAGGAACGAGAAAATAAGTGGAATCGCGAGGCTGTAAAGGGACGAAAGAGATTAAAGAAACGAGCATAATCGATGGAATTCTCGATCCTCGAGACAACGAGCCTCCGGCGTACATAACTCGTGGTAAAAGACGATCCATCGAGTTACGACGTGGCATCGGAGAAGGCGAATCTACTCGAGCGAGCTTTTCATCTCGAGTGGCCCATTTTTCAGCCGAAAACGCGATTCGATCGTTTCATTAAAGCGGCATCCGCCTCGATTAAAACGGCAAACTGCCGGCTGAAACTCTTCGAATTCCACCTTCGACGGGTGGATTTCCTCCAGGAAAATTGAATCTCGCGTCGTGCCCGACGTTCGAATAAATAGACGATTTACAGATACTCTCTCTCTCTCTCTCTCTCTCTCCTCTTTCTGTGGAAACATCTCCGATCTGGAGAACGGTGGAACGACACTCGTTGCCTGTACACTTATCGCAAATCATTCGAGTTTATTTCCCCTCTCGACTCTGTGTCGGCCACGACGCTTTCCATTAGAACGGAAATCGATCGGGTGCGTTAAAACCAGTCACCAAAGCAACAGATCGCTTATTCTTCCACGTCGGGAAGACGGTGCTGGTCTTTCCACAGGGAAATTGATTCCTTCGTATGATTTCTCTTTTTCGCGTTCCACTCTCTTGACTTTTTAACTTTCTGCCGTTTGTCGTAGGAAAACACGTTCCCCGAGAATAGAAGAAAATTCATGCCAAGTCTCGAATACACTGTGTTTAATTCTCTGTAATTGCTTGCAGCTCGAAAGTTAGAAAAATATCCACGTTCGTAGAAAGGTATCAAAATAAAAACAAATTATCGTATTTTAGTAAAAATATTTTTTTACCATGGAAGGATGATACCAAGTTGTTTCGTTGTTACGATAGGAGATCGTTCAAAAGTAATCGAGAAAAATTGCTCCGTGTAGCAATTGTTACATTTGAAATTTTGCGAAAAAATTTTACAAAGTTGAACGAACTACGATTACAATTTCCTTTTTTTTTCCCCTAAGCGACGAGAGTTCGAAAACGAACGAACGAACGAACGAAAACACTTCGTTTTTCTATAATTTCTATATTTATTTGCTCGTCAAAGACAATCGCCGTCACAACGATCACGACAGCTGAGAAAAAGTCTCCGATTCGAGTCTGTGGACCTGCCTTTTTGTCAGTGTTTCCTCCTTTATGTTCGAATCGATACTTGGAGAGGTGACATCGCCCTTTACGTACGGGTACGAAGAAAATTTACGGTTCTTACACTCCTCTCTTCTTACGAACTTATCGACAAGCCTCGAGATCTCCGGGAAAATGGCTGCGAACTCGAATCCCGTCCCTCCATTTCACGGACAGCGCGCCAAGGTAAACACTCCGCGGGAAATGCCGATTGCCAGGGCGAATCTTCGACAGAAGACGGGCCCGGGTTTAAGGCTGTTTATAAACAGCGGTAGCGACGTAGTGCATCGAATCCGACGAAACTCTATCGAATTCTTTGTTAAGACGTACGATAAAAAGGTGGAACGTGGAAATGTCGAAGAACGGGTATGTGTGGGTAAACAAGAATCCCGAATAAATAGAAAACCCAATTGAAAACGGATAAAAACTAACGTCGATCTTCGACGTGTCTTCCGCTTTCTTAGAATGTCCCGTGCTAAAACTAGAACTCGTATACGAGACGACGTTTTTCCAAAGTTGAAAAATCCGCCACTTTTGGCTCGCTGTTTATAACTGTTACCAATCGCGTTAAAAAAGAAGCGATCTTCAACTAGCAGAAAGATCGTTATAGAAAACTTTTATGAATATATTAATGTTTCTTACACGAAAGTTTCTGAAATTTCATTCACGCTATAACGAGATAGAAAAGTATATGTATCGAATCGCGTGCACGTTCCTTTAAACATTGTCTTACAATTTACGATGTGTTGATAAAAAATTATGATAACAAATTTTACTTGAGTAACAGTTGATATTGTATCCGAGGCAAGATCTGCCAATATGAATGTATGCTCTTTAGAATTTACATTGGATTAAAATTCTTGATGGTTCGTATGCTGGTCGACGGTTGAACCGTGGATTTTCCAAGATCACGGGAATTAGTGTTCGTCGGAGGATCATAGGAGGATAGCGGCGGTGGCGCCCGTGGTCAGTACCAATTACGGTTTCAGGGAAATCGGTTTCATTTGCAGTTCGCTAGATGAAGAGGAAAATTCCCCAGGGTTACCGATGGTCTACGCTCGTAGAATCAAGTCTGTTTTCTTCCGGAATAAGATAACCCCCGCTGCAATACCTTTTGGATCTGCTGCATCCGTAACTATCGAATTTCCATGAAATTGGATAACGAATTTTCATAAAATTCATTCTTGTTTTAATGCGACCGACTGGCCGGTACGAAGTGGCGAGGATCGAGAAGGATATTTTCGCGATCGAATTATCATGGAATTTTTGGTCTTCGTATAAATTACCTTCGTAATTTTCCGCTTGAATCGATAGATTCGCTGGCGAACGAATTTCAACGCGGACGATTCAGTCTTGTCATACTTCCATTCTCTGCGAATCCAAATCGCAATGGCTTCCAGTCACTTTCTCACTCCCGTGCTTCTACCCGTTGACGTATTCTATTTCCCAAATCCATATCTTGAATTTCGTAGATTTCCGACGATCTACGGTGTCGGAATCGAATAGGAACAGCTCGGTGGAGTATACTCGATATGTTTATTTGTTGGAAGAAGAGTTTTATTATCTCTTAAAACTACTTTCGGCCTGACATCTTTTCCACTTTAAAG
>JACXIV010000041.1:1148997-1180136 GCA_014737475.1 Bombus confusus
TTTTTTTTTTTTTTTTTTTTTTTTTTTTTTTTTTTTTTTTTTTTTTTTTTTTTTTTTTTTTTTTTTTTTTTTTTTTTTTTTTTTTTTTTTTTTTTTTTTTTTTTTTTTTTTTTTTTTTTTTTTTTTTTTTTTTTTTTTTTTTTGGAGCAGATCGATCGTTTTTTTAGATCGTTATAAAAATTTTCAGCATGAAAAATTCCGAGGCTGCGGAGGCACCAGAAGGGTACCGCGGCAACAAAAATAAAATATTCAACAGCGCCGGAATAAATGAATTGTTAGCGAGATGAAAGACAATCATAGCCAAATTATGTGAGAGGCTAATAATTAAAAATTTCAATTAAAACGATTCGTTTTTTCTGTTCGAAAGGACAAAAACGACAGAGTCGAGACGATTGAATAACAAGGGAGAAAACTAGAGAAAAATTGTAAGGGCGAATGGAAATAAAAGCGATTGTTCTCGATACTGGTGGAGGGCTGGTTGGTTAAAGCGGCTGCGATAACCTCGTGATTTGATGTACAATTTCGCGGGGCGTAAATGCGGCACGTTAGCAACCAAGACAAATGGCGTCAGCCACGGCCACCAGTTATATTTGTTCGGTCGCGTTCTACGGTCAAACTGAAACCCATTGTTTCACGAGCTACCTAATTATACGTTGTGTAAACCGGCGTCACTTAACCGCTGTCGGTGGCCGTGACATAATCGAACAAGAAACGACCCTGTCCGTATAATATTTCGGTGGAACGCGCTTACCGATTGTAATTCCTCTGTGGCTGACACGATTCGGACGCTGTTCGACTTTAATTAATAAATAAACGAGTCACCAAGAAATTTCGGTATCAATTTTCCTGCTCCCATGCGGAAAGTTCGCGCGTCCTCATTTGTAAAACGAACACGGCGAAACTTCGTTACATTAAAAGAAAAAAGCAAAAAAAAAAAAAAAAAAGTTCATCGTCCGGAACTTTCTTTTCGGCCCGCGATAAATCACTACACGGTTTCGCGATTTATATTCGGATTCGTTAAAAAATCGCGCGGCCAGCGAGAAATTAATTTTCAGAGTTATCGTGAATTATTGAGTCGCAAGGAATTTACGGATAGGGAAAGATCTGGCACGAAAAAAAGAGGGAGGAAGAAAAAAAAAAACGTTCTATTTTAAGCGTCTATTTTCGAGCCGCGCAGCTTTGAATAAATTACGTTTTTACAGAAGGGTCTTCACACGCGAGACAGGACGCGTTTATTAACACTTCGACCGACCGATTAATAACGTTTCATAAATTTTCTAGGGGCGAAGGCGCGATCCAAGGTACGGTCGAGTAAAAGGCGCTCGAAAATATGCGTTCCCCTAATCGATGTGATTAATTTAATACGAGCCGTAAACGCGCGCCCGCTCTCGCCCTGAATATCGTTTCGACACGCTTCAGAAAATTGCACGTTCCTCTCGCCGCAGGATCTATGTGTACGATACGCTGTAAATTTCACCCTTACTGCGTGCAACCTCTGTTGCACCTTACATTAAACGCTCGAGTAACTTTGAAATTATATTTACCCGTAGGTAATGCAGCTCGATATCGATACCGTTGATTCGCCCGATCCGATATACCTGTGTAGTCTGTTCGTACGCGTTTTTTAATCAATTATCATCCCTCTATCGTCGGCAATAGGTAGAGGCGGCAAGCTGAACGTAGCTGCACGATTACATGCAAATGTGCTTTTCAGTCTTCGCAGGATATTCCATTAACGTGGTTCTTTGCCGTGTGTTTCCTTTTCGAAGGTCTTTCGATGGCTCAACGCGCTCGTTCCAACAGTCCAATTTACGCAGATGTTTCGAAATAAACTTACGAAATTTATATTACAGCAATAATAAGATAGAAAACGAAAAAATTTTGCGATATTGCGTCAGCATCTGCGGTCTATGAGAATCGAAAGGTTAATCTTCGTCCTTCAGATCCAGCGGGATGGAAGAAAATTATTTGCCAGATCGTTGATGATGCGAGCAAGCTGAGACGAGGATCTAGGTTTAAGTAGCGCAAGTAGTTTTAGATCCGGCGAACGGCATCTCCGTGAAACTAATCATTAAAACTTTGAACCGACTTCAAACATTGTCCGATCCCGCATTCCAGATATGGGGAATCTCGGCCGGATTTCCCCGAGTTTCGAAGATCTCGCGCGAACGACGGAAAGATGTGTTAAAAGTCTCGAAAGTTTTGCGAAATTACGTGTCCCCGAACCGACGAAAGAATCGCATTAACCTGCCGGCTGGGATCTCGCGTCAATCTCATGCATTTTTTATGAGAACGTACAAAAGAAGCCGGAAGGGTGGACTTTTTTAGTTTTCGCCACGGCGACGAATTAACTCGTCGCGTCGTCTCGTATCGAACCAGAAACTGCCTGAAACTTTAGCGTCGTACTCTGCCGCGCTGTAACTCGGAATTTTTCTTCGCCCAGAGAGACCCTGACAACGAAATTACGGACCCTCGCACGAAAGCACCGTGTCCAAAACAGCCGGGTGCGCTCGCTCCAAAGCCCATTTGCCAGCGTTGGAAGTTTTCCTCGCTAACGTCACGAAACTAGACCGTGTTTCCGGCGGGGAAAGCTAGCCGACTTGCGAGTAGGCTACGCGTTTAATCAAGATTACGTAGGTTTCTCCAGGGTCGGCTTGAAATTCGTCGCGATAAATTCACACCGCATAAATCTTTCCAAGTTGACACGTACTGCGGTAACGCGTTCGGCAGACCGTGTGTTTCTTTTTCCAGTCACCTCGCCCTCTAAACGTATTTCAAGTTTGATCGATTAAAAAGATGCCAAGGATAGTAGAGAAACAATAGAAACGAAGAAAAAGGAAGAACGGAACGAAATAGAAACGTTTGTAGATTTTATTGGCAATTGATACGCGATTCAATTTGTGCGAATGCCAATGTATGCGGCCACGGTTCGCTCGAAAGCACCTGACGTGAAAATTAATCAGGCTAATTCGACTTCGTATCAATTTAATATGATCCTGGCAGAACAGCGGCAACGCGGATCGTTTTGTTTGGTCCGACCACCGGCATCGTTCACGGGACACGTGTAATTGTACGTGCCGGTTGGAACGATGCGTTTGAACCGGTGCGGCGGATTAATCAAATCGGCCCCGCAGCCACGTTTCAATATTTTCCGACCGATTAGACGGTATCAATTGGCTCTTTCTGCCGCGGTACGTGCCTCCGGTAATTTTAATTGTCCGCGAGTTTCCCGATTCATCGCTGATTTCGATGATTGACAACCGGCAATGGATACCATTGCTTGTGCTCTTAGCGATCATGGCCTAATTACACGTTATACGAAAAGCAAATTTTCACTGTTTCGACCGAGCGACAGCTTGAAGGACGCAAAGAGCAAACATATCGGCGAAACGAGTTTCTCTTCGCTTGAATAGTAAGCTATTTCCTCGAGCCAACTACCTCGGTCAACTTTGTTCCTTGTTAGACAATGTTTCTGCGAAACCGAATCTACCGCTTAACAAAGTTGTTCGTCATTCGATTACGCGACTCCGTAAGCTTCCGTCACTGGCTGCTGTAGCTGTACGCAGCTGCTTACAATTAGACGTCGGAAATTGGCGAAGATTATACCGGCGAATACAACGAAGCGAAGAAACTTTCCTCGTTTCCATTTTTTGAAAAACCATCACTTGTATTTTTATTTCTTGTTTCTTGCGACTGAAAATTATGAACGACAGCGTGAGAACACCGGGAAGCGTTAGCTTCAAAACGTCGTTCGTTTCATCCTGATAGGAATTTTCGTTTGCGAGATATCGTCGTTTGAAGAGAAGTACTTTGCTGATTCCTCTCGTTCGCTCTCGTCGCTGACCTACCCGAAAGCGCGACACACCTGTGCACTGGTCAATGCCAGACGACGAATCAGCGTTTTTTCTTTTTACTAGACGCCAGTAAGCAATCCCAGGAAAAAATGTGGGTCATGCCGATTCTTAGAATCCATTCATGAGACTCGCGTGTGTTCGAATGCTGTGCCTTCAAATCGCGTATTTTGCAAACGAATTGAGGTATAGAAACGAAACAGAAAAGGGTTTTACTGGGTTTTCGCTTTCCCCTAGCGAGTGCATTTCTAGTAAAAATCCTTTATTTCTCCTGTGGTCGCAGCGGCCACTGTTTGCCCAGAATTTGAACGTAAACGAAAATTTCGATTCCTCGGTTATTTTTTACAAGTTACACAGATTTATTGCACGTAAATTGGAAAATATTGTTCACGTTGGAAAACCAATATAGCGTCGTAATAGATTTCCTCGTACGAGAAATTAAAGCGATAAAAGTGAATTATACAAAATTTTCGCTCTAATTGAAATTTCCCCCTGCCTCCAAACAAAGAGATCCTTTCGAAATAAAAAGCTAGAAGCAGAATAAACAAATCTTTTTTAGAACTTGTCTAACGTTGGTTAATATATATATATATATTACGTGCTTCGCAAAATCAACGATACATCATCGATGCTTAATACTCACTTTTCCAAGCCGTATGAAACAGATAAGGAAATAAATAAAATCGTTCGCGAGTCTTCCGAGTGCACTGAGTTTTATGCTGCCGTCTTATACTCGATTCGAGGGAAACGTTTCGCGTGTGTGCTTCCGAATGAAAATCGGGAAACGATCAAATGGAGCATCCGTTGACGCGTATTCAAAAGCATCGGGGGGCTGCGATTCGCGTTTCGCGACCTTCGTAACTGTCTAATTATTTGGAAGCTGCTTGGAAACCGAGATGATGGTCGTTTTAACGCAACGCGATCACGATTTGACGGGCGAGAATTCTTGTCTGATATCTGTTCAGCTCCCGGACTAGAAAGTTCGCTCCAGCTATTCAGTGCTAGAGATCGGTTGTCTGGCTGGATCCGCGTGCACAAGAACCGCCCTTTATTTATGCTAACTAATGCCAAGCGATTTGCATACGCGGAGGCTCTCTCGTACGGTTTCCCAGCGATCGAGATATAGCAGGGAAATAGAGAGGGAGAGAGAGAGAGAGAGAGAGAGAGAAAAAGGGAGAAAGGAAAGTGGAAACGCCTGAAATTCCCGCCTTGCCTCCGGGATCTGATATTACAATCTCTACTGAGCGCGATACGCATCGCCAGCTAGGTGCAGCTTCGCGTTGTTTCGTTGTTGTTAATGTAGGCTGCGAATAAATTATATTTGCACGGCAGCTCGATGGAAAATCTCGAATGAAAAGGGGACAAGCCGACCCGCGGCAACTTGAAATCCCAGCATCTAACCGCGTTATTTCCTCTCTGGTTATTAGAAGACCAGCATTCGATGCTCGCGGCGTTCAATTCTTACTTGCTGCTCCCTTCGGTATACGCGCATCTAAAAATTCCGCCAACAGAGACGCAGAAGAGAGAAGAACAGGTGTGCGTGTGCTCGAGTGTATCTTTTCTGGCGTATCGATCGGACGAACGAAGTAAAGAAGTAAAGAGAGGTAGAAACGGTCTTACACGTACGAGTATCTTTGGATTCTCTTAACACGTTCGTTCCGAGCTCGGTTTTTAACGTTAAAGCTACCACAACGGACAAATTGACCGCTTTCATATTTCTACACAAATTTTACCATATTTAAACGTTATCATTTCGCTTCCTAATCTATGATCTTTCATAAAATATGCATACGATGCATTCTTCGGTATCTATTTCTAGTTTGCTTTTTTTTTCTGAGAAAAATTTGTAGTCTGTCTTGCCTATCGCGAGCGGTCAATAAATATACCAGAAGTGTCGGTAAGTTTAGTGTTAAATGGAGAAGCGGGAAGCATTCTGTTTTCAAAATCGAGGCACTTACGCCGCTCGATGGTTTTTCGACGCTTGAAAAGAGCGATATGAGCGAAACAGAGGCGATAGACAATTTTACGTGAAAAATAAGTAAAACGAGATGATAGGACAATTTTTTTTTGATATGTCATTCCGCTAATATTCGTTTCTGTCCGAGCTGGAGTTTTTGCAAACACCGACAGTTCGCACGATAGAACAGGTTTTTGCTTTTCACTTGCACTGCATTTTTCTTTTTTTTTTTTTTTTTTTTTTTTAACGTTCTGTTGTATTACAACCAGGCGTTACAGCTATCGTTCTCATTGTCACGTTCATAATTCTAGGCGATTTGACAAATCGGGGACAAATCAACGGATTCTAACGGGCCTCCGTTTTCTAGTTTCTCCAATTTTTGTAAAAATTATTATTTCGATCGCACGGGTACTGTCAACGCCTTCTTTGTACACCTGCTGTTTCACACGCCATGGGATGAATAAATGACGAAAGATAAATCAAACAAGACGTATCTCACGCGAAGTGCATACACCTTGCTTTCCGAATGTTCATGAAACAACGATTGAGCTACGTACTCTTGCTATAAATAATAAAAATCTGTGTATCTAAACTCATACATATATAAATATTATGCCCGAAGTGTGTGTCACTAAGCGAAACGGAAAGATTTCAGCAATCGGTCGACAACGTGTTAATATTTACCCCGAGAGCGGCACAAAGCGTAGAAAGCATCTTCCTTTATTCTCCTTTCCGCGCTCAAGAATCCTCTACGAGCTCCTCGTACCGTCGCAGAAACTTTCATTCGGTCGTTTCCAAAAAATCGCCCGGTCGCGTCTCGAATAATCCGCAACAAGGCTGTTGCGTTTAGCGTGGTCGTTGCTTTGCGTATTCCGTGTTCGTGCGAGTTCTCGCAAAAAGGGCAGCGGCTGTGAAAGATAGCAAAGTACAGATCCGGAAAGGAATCAACGGGTGTTAAAACGAGCGGCCTCTTTGCTGCTAGCTGTTTTTAAGTGCTGACCCCACACGTTCGTAAAATGCACTCCGCCAGCAACGTATCGAGGCAATATCGGTGGAATTTCACACGACGTGAGCAGAAGACGCTCACGTTACCTCGCTTTATTCGGCGGTATTATCAGGCAAGGCTGGTCCTGTTCTGCCAGCGACTACGAAACGTCCCCCCGTGTTCGGACCGATGCTCTCGAAATAAAATAGCATCGTTAATATTAAAGAATCCTGATTGCGAAACGCTGTAATACTGAAAGTTCAGCCGACCATAGCTGGAAAACAGTGGAACTTCTGCGAAAGTTTCGTTTCGCTCGTCTGTAATTGAATCGCGCCCTACGTAAAATTCAAGGATTTGCTACAGCCGCTGGAACTTTTATATTTTCTCTCCTTCTAATTGAATTTCCTCTATGGAATTATTATCAGGCAATCCGACGATTGTCCGAGCTACGGCCGATCTTTGACCCGGTGGCTCCGTTAGCTGCACCACTTAGGGGTATTAAACATAAGCTATTACTCGAGGATATTAGATAAGCGGGATGAAATCTGCGCTTGATTGTTTAGCGAGACTCAACTTTTCTTTCGCCTTTCACAACACCGGCTCGCGGAGTGTCCGAAGTTCTTCGTTAAGAGGTTATTAAGATCTCCTCTGACGCTGCTTCTTCGTACTTTACATCCAGCCTACTTAAAGGTGTTTTCGTAGCCGGTGCTCGTAAACTTTCGTATAATTTTGCCGCTGGTCTCTTTGCCTCTGTTCAGGGAATCAATCAGGCTCTTTAAAAAAGCACGAGAACCCGGCAGATTGATAAATCGAGTTTATCCCCCCAAAACTTTCAAGCTGCCGCTTTTTAATCCTTTTAATCCTTTTAATCCCTTCGCACGCGACTGGAATCATTATTCAATTAAAATCACGCGTCCGGATAACGTGAAAATATGTATATTTTCCTTTCTCGAGCGTACTCGACAAATAACGGCAGCAAATAGGAGATTAAAATTTTGTTAAACGTTATTTCATTAAAACACATTTGATTAATATGGACTGTAGGGAGTATAGTATATATATATATATATATATATATATATACCACTCGTAACGGATGGATACAAACGCAAGATAAACTGATATTATTTGGTACAAAGAGCACACGACGAAGCCAGAATCAGTCTACTTTCGTTGATCTTCCGGTCTTTGCGCTACTTGGTGACTACTTGGTATCTCCTAACGACGTATTTCTTAAACGTCGTATAGTGTAGCTAATGTTACAATCGATTTATAGCTTCGAAACGTTCAAGAAAATATTCTTTCACAATTATTTACACGCAGTTCCAGTAACATTGTTATTACCTGATAAACGTATTGAATTTTTAAGCTACTTCCTACGAACAGTGGAAAATGGTTGTCACGATCTCTCCTTCTTCACATACTCCGTATCGAAATTCTCGCTCTTTCGCTAGAAATTGAATTGTACCCACGAAGAGATCAAATATCGCAATTGACCTGTATTTTTAAGCAAGAGCTTAATAGCAGTTATCGTCGAACAATAGGAGTGCCGTTTCAATTGCTGGTTAATCCCAATCCACCTTATTTCCGGCTGGAAGTTGCCGATCGCATCTAGAAGAGTTGTATCGTCGATCTTTTCGCAGAAAACTGGAGGGACGGTCGGCTTAATCGAACAATCCAATCAGCCTGCCTAGTCTAGTGCACAGAGTTCTCGTCTGCAGCGGCAGAAGAAGCACGGCCTACGGATTGCGATCGTACAACTTCGCGAAATCTTACAGCTGGACACGAACATGGGAAAACCTCGCGTCTACCATGGTCGTCTGTGCGAGCTGTTCGAACTTCACGCTTCGAACGCCGAAGCCATAAATACGTGCAACTTGGTCGTCTCTACGTCTCTGAACAAACGAACTCTTTGTGAAAGCGCTTACCCTTAGCTTTCTTTGTTCACCTGTATCGATTTACCTTCCACTTGCGATCGAATCGGCAATCCAGAGTATTTTTAGTCGCTCTTTTCTCGATATATTCCAGCTTCGTATCAATCGAACGGAAGATACGTTCACGAGCTAGTTCTCGAATGGTAATCGCCGAGTTGTCGTACTCTGTATCGCGTTGCATTCTCGCATTTTGCAATCGTTTTACCGGGTTCAACGAGGGAGAATTTCTACGAGTCCTGCATTCCCTATTGGAAAACATTGAAAACAACGTTCTTCGTTTTTGCTTTTTCGTCAAGAAATATCTAGAACAAGTCAGAGTATTGAAAAATATTAATAATAATTACAGTAAAATCGGTACACGCGTCGATGTCGTCACTGATCGTCACGGTCTTATCTGGTGTCGAAACTGTTTCGTGGAACTTCCGTAGAAATTTGAAATGAGAGGAAAACGCGCGAATGTTATGATACGTTGCGCGGAAGATACGCGTCAGTGTTAGTTCTTGAGTGACAGTCGTTGTGCTTTTACGTGGTTTTGACGTGTCTAATCATACATGGCGTTGTTTGGCGTCGAAATTGTTTGATGAAATTCCTGCGGAAAGGTTATCCGATGTTTAAGCTTTCGCAAGTGAATCTTGTTAGGAGAGATAGATATCTATCGGGATAGGGGAATTTCCATTTCATGGGACGCGTTCCTTCGATTGTTTTCTCAGGCAAAAGGGAAAGAGAGCCCAGCCGGAAACGCCTAATCTTCTTAGTTCAGGGACGGGAACCGAGAGCAAGATACTCGTTGAATCGACGGCTAGAATTAAGCGACACCAGATATTGCGAAACTTCCGTGATGGCGTTCCGAAATGTTGCTAGATGAAAGAGAACTGGAGCAGGGAACCGATGGGACTAAGTACTTTCCGGCATTGCGGCAACTTACGCAATTAGTGACGCGTTTCCCCAACCTATTACCGCTTCGAGCATCGAAATTTCATCATTTAAATCATCCAGTTGGTCCGATAACGCAAGCTTTTCAATTTCGATATCTCTCCTACGTAATGTCTGAAACGATAACGGAAAAGTCCAGCGGTCAACAAACTTCGTACGTACGATGCGAGACTATAGTCACCGCGCTATCCGGACGTGTTATTGGGACTGCTTCGACG
This sequence comes from Bombus confusus, assembly GCA_014737475.1. Lineage (NCBI taxonomy): Eukaryota > Metazoa > Arthropoda > Insecta > Hymenoptera > Apidae > Bombus > Bombus confusus. Next base: position 1,158,876 of record JACXIV010000041.1, read on the forward strand.
ACAAGATGTTCGACGCGTTTCGGTCGTATTTTATAAACGTAAACAGCGACTACAACGCAACGAAAAATATAAAGGAACGCTACACGAAGCTTCAACTGTAAAGATGGAACGATATTTTTCACTCGTGAGAGATTTGCAATATCTCGATACAAATTGATTCTTTCTTTTTAATGTTTCTATCCTCTCTGGTACGTCGTTATGACGAATATTCAAAGGAATCGATCCATCGGCTTACGTGCAAAAAGATACGCAGTTCCTTTACAAAATGGACACGTTGTGATCTACCCTGTGTACATAGAGTAAGTTTCGTGCAGAGAGTGACAATTAGCAGCGAATCTTAGACAAAAATCCGTTTAATTGAACCAAAATAGTGTGAAATCATTCAGCGGATAGAAATTCAGTTCCATCGCTCTCGTTTGCGTTCATCAAAGTTACAACGGAGGGAAAGGAAGACCTGTTACACGCTTTTGTGGTCGATCGTTGGCGAAATGAAACGAAGTTAGAACGGTACTTGACCGATTCGAGGGAATTCTACAGCCTGGCACGCTCGTATTTCTGGCATTTCGCCTGGCAACGTTAACCGCGCGCTGTCGTGAGAAAAGTGCTAAAAGAAAGACGAAAACGGCGGAGGTCCTGACCGGGAAGCTTGGTTGATTGAATTGCCGGTAGGAAGCTAAGTCACGATTAATGGAACAGAAATACGGGAACGGCACATCCAAGACAAACGACGATCGTGGCCACGACGCGACGTAAAGTTTGATACACCCTATGTAGCTGGTCCGAACGGTAAAATAAAAATTTCCAGCTTTACGGTCAGGCGTTTCGTAGAGTGGCAAGTTGAAGTAGACGTTTGCCGCTTTTACCCGATGAAGCAGCTTGCAGCTGTAACTGAATGGAACTGAAGTTTATATTCTCCAAAGGGAAGCTTTTCGAAGATGGCAAAATAAAATGGAACTTTCTGAATACGCCCGAGCGAGATATTGATTCTCGATTAAATTGCTGTCGGTTATCTGTCTCCTGTACAAAAGAGAGAGGGGGGCACAGGTTTATAATTTATCGATAAAATTAATCACCAATACTCCAATTTCTGCGGGAAAACATTATCGCAGACTTTTTTCCGCTGCGGATAAACGTTCATCTGATTAACGTTAATAACGACTCGGCCAAACATCGATATCCTTTCTTTCGCAAATAATATTTGCAACCGTGCAACCAAATGTCAGAGGGGAAATACATGCTGTTCAAAGAGATTTGTTTAACGACACGATTTGTCGCGTCTGACCATATATGGTGATTTTCTACTTAAAACCATGAAAAACCTTCGCCAGTGTTTCGTATTAGCTGGCCAGCATTGCCGATCATTTTCAAAGCGAACGGGTTTTAATGAAACAATACGGCTGGTAATATCCGAATCCTTTTGTCCCGTTCGTTATTGAATCGCCAAAGAGATTTAATCCACCGCTACCTTTGACACGCTGTTCGACAGCGAACATATACTGCGCATATCCGCGTGAAATTTATCTCGCAATTAAATATCCCACCAATACGCGGTAAAGAGGCAGAAGGAATGATAATATCTTCTTATTATTTTCAACTATACGTACTTATCACTGTCGTACTGAATTTCAAGTTCTTAATCATCTCTGCCATCGTTCCTTTGCTTTGCCATTCGTTTATCAGAGATTCTAAACGACAAAGCGGAAGACACATACGTATACAAAGGATCGTTCTGTGGATTTGGATCTCGTATGTNGTGTGTGTGTGTGTGTGTGTGTGTGTGTGTGTGTGTGTGTGTGTGTGTGTGTGTGTGTGTGTGTGTGTGTGTGTGTGTGTGTGCATGTGTTCGTTAATCTGTAGGAAATCCAGCTTTGCTGCACCGATACCGTAAAATCTTTCGGAAATAAGAGACAGACAGAGAAAGATAGATGGATAGATGGATAGATAGATAGATAGATAGATAGATAGAGGGAGAGAGAGAGAGAGAGAGTCAGCATGCATTTGGGTGCTTCCTTTGTTGTTTATTTGCTTCCTTCCGATTTCTATTCTTTTTGTCTGACTCTGATTCGGTGCGTATCCTCTCGACGAAAAAATTCGAAAGAAGATAGGTCGGTGGCTGTCAGTCACGTTTAGATTGGATTCTAAAATCCAGCAGCAGGGAAATCGACAATGGATGGCATCTCGTCGACGATCCATGCCGTTTCTTTACTCGCGGTTGGCTATCGAAATGCTCGGGTTCGTTCGTTTAACGATGCAAGCATCCACGCGATTCGAATGTACCAATCTATATCGAAGCGATCAAAATAACAGGTTCCTCGCAAAATAGGTAATGCCAGGCAAACGAATTTCCATCCTTATAGATTTCACAGAAAAATTCATCGTCGCAAACTCGTATGACATTCTGGAAGAAAGTTATTGAATTTGGTAATTTCTCTCGTAGTCGCTGTTCGAAAATTCCGTCGGTTGAACGGTATATATACGTGGATGTGAAATTAGTTTGGCAATTTGCTCCTTTTCCGGCAATTTGCCCCCCGTAATCCCTTTGAAACTTCAATTTCATAGGTACAAAACCTCGGGTCGAGTCGGAAAAAATTCCGGCTGCCTTTTAACGTTTTACATCGTGCAAACTGACGACGTGGTACCAACGACGAATCCTAACCATATTCCGTGCGTTCATCAGCAACGCGAAGCAAGTCTCTTATTGGTCTCCCAGGGAGCAATTACGCGGTAGTAATTTCCGCGGCGAGCGTGTCCCCGACGATGAACACATTCGCTGGAAAAACTTTTCAGCATACGCTCGGATCGAGGACAATTGCGTTACACCGGCCGCTTTGGCAACAAACGTTGCTCCGTTGCATCGCCTGCCACGTAAACGCGGCGACATTTCGTTCGCGTGTGCGACACACGCGCGCGCCAACCCTTTTATTCCGAAGCAAAAAAGTCAGCGTCGAGACCAACGCAAACAGACCGGTCGCGAGTACCGGAGAAAAATGAATGTTTGACGCGGTTCGTGAACGAGAAACAACGTTACAGACATCTTGGGAGCGGTTCTGCGATTTATTTAGAATCACGTACGCGGTACACGCGAGCAATAACAAAATTTCCCTCGGCGCGGCCGGTACACAAAGAGAGAGAGAGAAAAAGGAAACTTCCGAGTGTCCTTCGTGCGAGTTGGAGAAATTCTCGAACGATACTCGACAATTAAGAACCCTTCTGCCTTGATATTTAAGAAATTTTCAAGTTACCGGTGTTGGTCGAGGCGGCCACGAGAGGAAAAGAAGCGACGAAGAGATAGCGCGGTGGAAGGAAGGGTTCGAAGGTAATTCAGGCAGCGCCCGGGTCGAAACGAGATTTGCATTGAAACTCGAGGCTGCGTGGAGGGGAAAGAAGTAACTTTTCCGCAGGTTGAGGTGGCGGCAACACGCTACACGATCCCATTACTCTGAGCCCAGCCATTATTATATTTTGTATTTAAGTAAACTTCGATAGTTGCTGCTCTGCTCGAGTTACCATAACGATCCCGGAAGAAGTTTCAAGCGGAAGAAGGGAAGGCTTTTCTTATCCATCTCCGTTTCCACAACGAACCGAATCAACGAGGTCGCGTAAAACGATCCCCCTTTAGCCTTTAAAGTAAGCATTCAAACTTGCTCGCATCCTCCCCTCGCGATGCCGCAATATCGAATCGATCTATTCAATTTTGCCAACCGCGACGAGATAGAAGTTCGCGAAGAACGAAGCGAGGGCGAAACAATGCTCAGCGAGGTTTCCCGCTGCAATTTTACCACGCGATCGAATCACAGGCTATTTTCCGCGAAAACGTAGAGAACCTCCCGTACTTTTCCTCTCGGTTTCACCGTTTCGAGTTTCGTTGCGGCACACCTTCGTAAAGCTGGCTAAAAATTATTCGAAACTTCCGCACCTCTGGTAGGCACCGCGCGAACAAAGGTGTCGGCTTGGCACGGAGGAAAAAGGAAAGAATGGAAACACGGTCGAGGGGATAGTTTTTGAAGCTGAAGCGGGCTTGCCACGCTAGGAACAACACCGTCTCCCGACGACGTGCTTATTAAGATTATAAATTAACGCGCGTCAGCGTCGACTTTTCTAGCTGGCGAGCCTGGAAAACGCGTTAATTCTTCGCTCTTGGCAAGCACGTAAACGTTTCGCTCTTTCACTGTCCAGCACTGCTAAATGATTCGTACAGCATCCCGTGTTCGCGGTATCTCGCTAAGAACAACGTCATCGACGTTCGCTGAATACAGTTCTCCGTTTTGTCCAGCATAAACGCGTACACGAATGGAAATATCGGATTTCTGCAATGGCGAACAACGTCCTAATCGAGGTGTATTACGCGCGCTTAGAACGATTTATTGGAACGTTTCAGGGAAAGATTTTCACGGAAACACGACCGACCGTGAGCGGTAAGACGCGCTATGTATCGCTTAACACTAAACCTACCAAATTTGACCATATTTAAACGTTATCATATCGCTTCCTAATCTGTGACTTTTCATAAAATATGCGTACAATATATTCTTCGGTATCTATTTCTAGTTTGCTTTCTTTTCTAAGAAAAATTTATAGTCTATAAATAATAACATATAAATCTACAAAAAGTGTCGATAGGTTTAGCGTTAAACGCGGTTCTTTTATTTTTAACGTTAGGGCTACCGAGATGCTGGAAGCGAGCGATTGGTAATTTTTTATAGAAATGTTGAAACATTGTTGCCGTGCATTTCGAAACATTCGAATACAACGCGCGTTCCTCTTCGTTCTCGTCCTATATCTTTTCACACACCTGCTGCGTTTATTTCGTTGCTGCGAGTTTCGTATCTCAGTCGTGGTCGGTTGTGGCGCTAGAAGCTGTTGAAGTTTTCGATAAAACATTTTCATAATATTCTATGACAGCTTCGCTGGTTTGTGTGCGAAAGTCGAAGACTGGAGAAAGGGGGCAAAAGTTGTTGGAACATTGTGACCGCCGAAAAAACGCAGTCGCGAACGCGGCCAGGTCGTAAAGCGAGGATCCTTTCAGAAGTTTCGCGATCGCAGTATGTTCAGCTTTAAAAACTTGGGCCAACCGCGCCGCCTTCGCATGAAATTCGTCGTACGATCTTATTAAAGCATCGTACTTAAAGTTCCCAATGGCCGTCGGGAAGTTAAATGAAAATTTGTAAGCTCCGGCAAAACCTCCCTTGGGGACGTGCTTTTAATCTTCAGCGTCGTGTGAAACATTTTCCGTCAAGGATCCTATCGTCTCGCGACCTCGCAAGAATATTAGATACGCGCTAACCACATATTCGCTAACGAACTTCCAATATTATCGAATCGAACGTTTCTCTTCCTTTCGTGAGAAAGTCAACTCTCAAAGAATAGTCGGTACATTTGCGTGAAATTTCACGTCGCGAGAATTTCCTTCCCATATTACCGAAAAGCCCAGCTACCGCTGCTTTTTCACTTTTTCGATATTTATTCGGGAAACGTTTAATCGCATTTGTCCGATTTTATCGAGCTTTTTAGATTGTAAAAAAAAAAAAGATAAAAACGCATCGAAATAAAATTTCATTCGCGAGAAGATTAACGTGATTTCTTTATCTTTTAAAGATCGCAAAATCGAATCAATCAATCGTTCGAAATATCGACGTAAAAATGTTCCTTCGTCTCGGAAACTCGGGACTTTCCGAGAATTCCTGCGTCTGCTTGGTCCCGTCGTGAAAAAAACTTCTCCAAGACGAAACTGCTCGATCGGCGGCGTTCTAAAGCGCGAGCTCGCGCGTCGATCGCTGGCAGCCTACGAACCAGCTGACACGCGCAATACGATAACTATGCGCGTTGCTGCGAATGCGGCCGATTGCATTTGCGAAGGGAAACGGGTCGTATGTAGGCCATGGGACGCGGGTCCTTGTATCTGTCGAGCAGCATGCGCGCTAGACCTACATTAGGGTGGCCCAAGTTCACCTTCCACCGCGTCGCCATGGATGCTCGCTTTTCCACGCATCTCTTCCGGTCGAATTTACGGCTCAACTTCCGTCGACTCGCGCCATTAAACGTCAGCCTCGCGTCGACGACGGAATTCCAGATTTCCCTGCTAGCAAGACGACGCCCTATAGATTTATCGCGTCGCGTCTACGATACGGCGAGTCACGACTCCGTTTCTCGGCGATGTAGCGACGAACGATTCTCATTGCTCCTTCTAAATATCGAAAATAACGAAGGACGGAGTGACTGGCCGTCCTTGAAATCTTATTCCTGTTCTGCTTCGTTTTTAAACGATCAATCGATAAAACGTCAACGAGCTCCGCCGATTTGTACGGATATTTCTTCGCGCGTAAAATTTCATTTGGACTGTTATTCGTCGGTGAACGTGTAGCTCGATAGAGATTAAAACTCGAAATTCAATATGGAACGGGTCGTTAAAAAATATTTAACAAGCAGTTTGAACGTGAAATATTGCTCGTTTATTAAGCAGAGAAATAAAACAGGAAGGCCATTAGCAAAAATTCCTGTGACGACGACTCGATAAGCTTCGTCCAGCCCCTTGCAACGGTGCACGCTCGTAATACATTAATAAGGTCACAGACTAACGTGCGTCGATGCAGTTGCCTCGACACCCATGACCTGATTCTGCGAATTAAGTAGCTTCCGATTATTAAAGCCGGCGTTATGACGATTTATTGTAGGCATTCTATTGGAAATGCATTTTCAGCCGGCTGCTGTATCGTTTTTATCTTCCATCGTTATCTGCATGTTTTCGTTGCGTGCGTCGAAATAATGGCAGATATCTTTTTCATAGAGTTACGTAGCCGTCGTTTGTCTCGTTTCCTCTTTTATATGAACTCGAATGTACAATACCGAACAACGAATAAGAATACTGTACAATGTTCCCAACATTCATTTATAGATTTGCCGCCAGATATTAGCGTTTCAATTATTCAACATTCAGATTCGGTGAAAATTCGAGACCAAGGTAAACACGAGGTGGATCTACCGATGAGAACTCGAATGGCGCGATATCGACGCGTGCAGAATTACTCGCAGCTACATATGCCTTGCGGGCAACCAGTTGCACGTGCTCGTGGCTAGTGCAACATACGGTCGTAGAAATTTTCTTCGTTTCGTTCCGAGGCTGGATTAAAAGCGCGCGAATCTTCGCGTAGCGATTGCAATTATCGAAGCCACTTGACGGTGGACGTGTCTCGTTTGACGTCAACCGATGTTAATGAGTTATCCGCAGCTCGCTCGTCTTCCGCGCCACTTCTTATCGAGAAAGCTTGATTGGCAGACTGAAAAATGTCCCCTTGCGTGATAAACGAATTGCCCGTGCAACTGGGAATCAAGTGCCTGAGAAACGAGCAGGAAGCGTATGAGAGTATTCTAGTAGTTGGAGTACTTCACGGTGGTTGAAAGATTGCTTATGCATTACTTTACGAGGCGACCACGTTTATGGTGTTACGTAATAACCAGCGTGTACCTACTTTCAGTTTTAACGTCCTGCGGGACCCATATATCGTTCTAATATGGTGCCGCTGCCAAATATTGGTCGGGTAAACACTATACCGACGTAGTTTATCGCAAAATCGGGCCTTTGAGCGCTTTAATAAAATTACCTCTATGGTTTGCCTCTATATACCATTACTCGCTTAATATACATACTCTACGAGAGCAGTGGCATAATTTATTGTATTCGTATTTCGACTCGACGGGACAAAGCTAGCCGAAAGAAACTTCTTAATCCGGTCTTTGAGTAAATAATACCCTGCAAGAGATTAAACGTATTCTTTGCTTACCATGAAGGTGAACGGATACGCCTCGCAAGGTCCGATGTAATCGTCTAGGATTAACCGTGGATTAACGCTCCCCCTGCTTCGAGTCTCTTAAACCACTTAATTCGTAATTCAGGCCGGTGTCTAATTAGATAATTAAATTGAATCGCCGTGACGGTCGAACCGCGGATCTTTTGATCGTCTTGAGCCGACTCTTAATCTCTTAATACGAATCTCGGCTTCGACTTCTCGGCCCGGCGAATACAAACAACCGTATCGCTGTGCAAACAGCTTCGTGACCACCGTAACTATCACCGAATAATTTAAATAACTTGTGTACGGTCAATCGTGGAACTTCTCTTAATGGACCTCTCTCGATAACCATAATTTGTAAACTCGAAGCGACGAAAATGCTTGCGCGTGATACGTTAATTACAAGTTTCCTTTGTGAATACGGGCGATCGAACGAGTTGCCGCTGTTACGAAAACTGTTTAACGCAGATTAGAGTACTTATATTACGTATATTACCGGAAATGTAACCGTATAATTCGTAAGCGTGGTAAGTCGGTCGAAGGAATATTCTTAATCCTAATTGCCGACGAGGATTGAATTATCCCGCGACGAATATCGGCGGTTCGTGTTACTAAAGGGAAAATAAGAATCCCGTGTTAATAACGCGGTCTTACGTCGAAACAAGAAAATACGTGAAAGTTATACCTAGAATTGATATATTTGAGACGAAGAAAAGGAAAAAAGGAGAAGAAGGATTGTAAAGAGAGAATTTTCTTCTTGGTTAAATTTAATAAAATGCGAATAAGAACGATTGCGATGGATATAAGGATAAAACTGTTGAATTGGGTGTCTCCGCTGGAAAAATCTCTTTATGAAAGCGGAGCTTCGCTTCAAGATAGTTCAAATGGTTACGTAAGCATCTCTTACTTATTATCCAATTACTCCCCGCGAAATCGGAATATCTAGCAATTAATTTCACGTGCGCGCCAGAACAAGCCTCGCAGTAGTCTCTGCTCCGCAGGGTTAATTATTCAAACTGATTAATCGTTCTGTAATTATGCATTCGGACCGCGTTTCATAAAAAGAAACCACCCGCCCTCGGCCCCTTCTTCACTTCCCGGCAGGGTGCAATTAATAGCGCGTTATCTTTTCTACTTAACTGCTTTTTTTCTTAATTATAATTTCCCGTGGATTCTACGGATTCCTCCGCTCTTATACAAGCCTCTCTTCTCCCAATTAATCGAACGTTCCGATTAAAAGACAATCAAAGACACTTTTTCTTCGCGATTTAATTATTTCGATCTCTCCGCTTATACCTTGTCGTCCTCCTGGAAAGAACGGCGTGGCGTTCTTCCGTTAATTAAAGGAACAACCGCCTGCGAAAGATATTAGATGTCTGGCGTTAAATCGTGCAGGAAGTAAACCAGCGAGTCGGTGCCCTATAAGACTACGCCGGTTTCCGCCTCGCGATCGTTAAACGTCGAATCACGACAACGACGAGAAGGTCTGGAAAAAGTGACATCAGACTGAAAATGCATTTCCATCTGTCGTGCACACTGACCCACTTTTCCCGTCTTCCGCTCCCACAATATGTTCGCATTACCCGCGTTCGATACGTTCCTCGCATTCTCCATCGCTCGCTTCCAGCCACCAGACCTTTTAAGTCGGCTTTTTAATTTCTCCCCAACCATTATTCTCCGACCATTATTATTCTGTTTCCCGTTTCTATCTTTCTGCCACCCTGGTTTTCGCTGACGAAGTCTATTACAGTTCGTTGGAAAGATCGTATGATATTTTACGAATTCAAAGCTCAAAAGCCCGGCTATGTTCACCAGGGAAGGAACACGCGGAGTTACGGTTCGACGAGATTCGCCCATCTCCATGGGGGGAAGCAATCACCATCAATTAAGCGAATTCTACCAAGTCGAAATCTGTTTCGCGTTCCGGGGTGCCAAGAGGATGGCTCAAAGCTTATTGCGAGTCAAAGCCGATCCCATAGGATACATCGGAGAATGCAGTCTTGTCTCTGGTTTATGCATTTCTGACGACCATATCGGTTTGAACGCCGTCGATTTGAAATCCGCGTATCGTGCCCTGTGCATTAGGAAACTCTGTTAAAGTATAAAATTAACGTGCTACTTTTGCACCAAGGTTCAGTTAGCTTTACCTACTTCCTTGACATGGCGCAACGGAAACGGGACGACTCTCAAGAGTGTATTTTATCTATCGCGGGCGAGTTTTCTCGAGCAAGGGCGAACGCTGATTGATCGCGAAACGGTTATTGATAAAGAGAAAGTTTGCCAGGACGAGGCAGCTCAAACGAAACTCGCGGAAACTTTTTTTAATATCGTAACAAGCAATATTTTTTAGATTACGAAGAGGGAAGATACTGAAAGATATTTGTTTAGCTGCAAAAGGAAAAAATGACAATTTTTGTAACATAAGATCGATAATCGACGACATAGCGAAGATAAAAATTCTTTGCCTACTAAAAAATGGCAAACGTAAATTATCCAGTTCTTGCATTGTAGTTTTCATATGTGTATAAACGTTTGCTACGAAAATATCTTTAATCATCGTTAAACGACCAATGGCATACTCCAAGACTTTCGCGTAGTACAGCGTCTATCGAATGTATCAACATTCGCGTCACGACCACAACGTCAAAAGTCAGAATATAAATGAATTATCATTTGCGACGAATCTCGCGGAGACTAAAAGATGCGCAAATATTTGGTATAATCGCGACGAGTAGGCGAAATTATTTTTCGATGCAAACCAAGTAAAGAACGATTGCTCTTTAATCGAAGTTAAGCAAAAATATGTGTGTGATTTTTGTCTGAAATTTCCCAGCATTATGCAATGGATCTTTCATAACATTGCATTTTAATTGCGCTCGATTATCACCGGCGGGGCAGCGCCACCGGGAAATGTGGCTCGTTTGCATACGTAATCCTCCGTGAAAATCTCGCGTTACAACAAACCTACCCACTTATACATATTCACCGGGAGAAAAATCCATTTCCATATGTAACGTTTCATCGAATCGAGGGAACTACCGTGACAGCAGCGATTGCGTATTTTTCGTTTGACGTTACCCGGCGTACAACATTGCCAGACCATCGTACGCTGTAATAACATCAGAAGATCAACAATCCACGATAACGTTGAAGGATCTTGCAAATGTACCTCGTTGCTTCGCGGCAGGTTCGTTTCGTTACAAAATAAGTAGACACGATCGAATCGACGAATACCTAACTCGGAGACGAGCATATTCCGTCGACTCGAAATACACGAATGGCGTAATCGTGATCTATATTGTAAAGTTATAAAATGCGAATTAATAAACAATACGTAATACACGTAAGAAAATGACGATGTACGGACGACGAAAGCTAATATCCTTCGATCGTGGTAAATAAGAAATCGTAAATTTTCGACGTGAAAATAACAATGATCGAGTTGACGGAGAAGAACCCTAACACATTAGCCGAACGCAAGAAGTTAACCCTTACCGGTCGCTAACTCTTCATACGCGATTCTCACTAGGTTGTAGCTGGTTTCGGTAAATATGCGAAAAATCTTCGGTATTATAAGAATAACATTTCTGTTGGAAATTATTTATTTTTTGAAGGTATGTTACAAATATACGAGTTTCAAATAATTATTTAGAAGTTTTTAACGTACGATATCTTTTTAAGCAATCTCCGACGTGAAGGAATTGGTTTTCAGGACAGGTTTACTCGTTGTCACCTGCTACGTGACGTGCGACCGCAGCGACAAAGTACTGTTGTCACGTGAGAGGTGACTTACAACCGGTAAGGGTTAATATGCAATAAATAAAACCAATTTGAGGCGGACAGGCGTGCTGATGCCAAAAATAAATAATAGACGAAAATCGAATAGTGTTTATTGCAGACTACTATTCGCTGTATACCGTTCGCTATGGATGCTCGCGATATAACGTTCGCGGTGGACGCTCGAAAACGCACGTAGTCGAAGTTTCGAGTAATTCGAACAAGGGGTAAATGAAACGTAACGATCATAGGACTTCCAGTTGACGCGTCTGGGTCACCGACGAGCAAACTTTCCCCTGTGGGATGACGCATCCGCATATAGAACAATATTTAGGTATCAGCGGGCAATAGCTAGGCTGAAAAGCGATGGCCAGCGTTTGCACGCGGCCGACACTCTCCGGTGAAAAGTTGAGCTTCGAAACCACGGGAAACCCGAAGCTAAAAGCTCGCTGTTTCCCTGGCTCGTCTGGAAAATGTTTCATAGCTCAACGAGAGGCTTTCAACGGTAACTTTCTACTCCTATAGAGTTACTCGCGTCAGGAAAATCTTTCTCCTCCTCCGTGTTCCTCCATTTCGTACAATCTGCACGTTTGTAAGGGTCGATTGTGTTCATGCGATACAAACGAAAACGAAAAAGATAGAATTCAACTTCGATGGACTCGAAGGGGAAATAGAATGGTAAAAAAAAGAGCGCTTTCGAAGGTTTTATGTTTTTCAATTACAGATTTAGCACTCGCGGCGTTTATCCTTGCGTTTAGCACGCCATTCGTATCCTTTTCCACTAGAGATCTGCTCTTTTCGTATCTTGACGAGTACATCGTCTATCATTTGAGTTCGACGGTTATCAACAGCCTTCGAATGTAACTTATTCGGTATAAATCACGAAAAGGGTTAACTTTTCCAAGTTTCGTCGATCGTACGCAAATCCTGACAAGCTTTCGATGGTTGCGCGACGACGAGATATTTGCAGTAGCAGCATTTTACAAAAATATCTCTAAATAATAATCGCACGCAAACGCTTTGAATCTTCGTCGCGTACGTCCGCCTTTTAATCTCGATTCCGCGAAAGAGCTTGGTGAAACGAAAACCGCCGCTTTTATCGCTTTTGCTTCCATTTTTGTCTTTTTTCTTTTTTGCTTTTTCTCCGACACGTGACACCGAAACGCGGACGAGTCACGCCAGCTTCCGCGTTCACCGATGCGCGTATTCACGATCATAACCCGACAGTATCGCGAAACCTTCGAAACAGAAGCGTACCGTGCCGCTTTACAGCTTTGTCCTCCGCGGCCGAAATCTTCGTTGGCTGCGCGATACAATCCACGGAACGTTGGTTTCGCGGTAAATGGAAGTGCAGCGCCAACTTCTGCAACGACACTTTGCCTGCACAAAGTTTTTCAGCCGAAGAATTTGCATGCATTTCTGTCCCAAGCAAAGTAGCTTGGAAGTTTCGAATTACCAGACATTACGTGCCGCCTTCTTTCCCTTGTACGTCCCGTTCGGTGATTCTTCCGTCTTTCTGTCCGACCAAACAACCGAGATTATTACGGAAACGTTGCTTGGCCTTCGCCTCGCTTCATCGACCACGAACCTTGTACACCAGCCACGTTCGAAAGCTTGACGACGAACGAGTTAGGACGAAATATCGTTGTGACAGAATCGTAAGCTTCCCTTCACAAGAACCGACAACAAGATAAAAAAGTTTACTCGTTTCGCTCGGCTCGCAGGGTTAAGCAAACTGCGAACAACGTGTCGTTCGCCGATTCGTAGGTATTTATTCGAGCCACATTTTCCACGCGCCGAAGTCGTACGGTAGATGAGTCGGTGGAGGAATTATTCGAAGAATCCAATCGGAAAGTTATTCGTCAGGGAAGTTGAAGATATCCGATCTCGTTTTGTCGGTGCTCGTTTCTGGTTTCCGTGCACCCTCGAACGCGGATCTTATCGCCTAAATTTGCTTCTGCTTCTTTCACTCGATCATGATTCAAAGTATATTCTGCTGGTGGAACTCCGTTTGTCGAAAAATTGTTGGCCGAATAAAAGCGACAGTAGAACAGATTAACCGAGAATCCTCTTTCGATTTAACAAGTTTCGAAGTTATCCCGGGGATTTTTTTTTAAACGAGACGCCACGTGGACCATGACGTGAACCAAGTTTTCGGGAAATGAGATTTCGGAATAAACGCCTCCTTCTCCCGCTCGGCGAAGAAACAGATCCGAAAGTTCTCTACGAAACTTGGGAATTTTATTTCGACTGCTTCGTATTCGTTCACTGTCTGTCACTCTGTTCCGCTGTTTCGCAATTCCCGTGTCCCGTAAAACCGATGAAAAAAAAAGGGTATTCGATCTGATAAGAGCGTCGTTCGTTTAAGACTCTTGTAACGTACGCGTGCTTTATATAGAAACGAACAAAACAAGGAAGAAAAAAGAAAAAGAAAAATATGTTTAAAAAAAAATACTGCGATTCGCCGAACCGTCGCTGCAATTATAATACAGCCTCTTCGAGACACGCTAAGAGAAATACGAGTATAAAGTGAAACGCGGAGAAATACAAGAACTACATTCCGTTAATTTTCTAATTTACTCTCTGTTATTAGTTTATTACATCTACACAGACCTGAAACGAAAAGCTCTCGCGAAATTGCTTTTAAAATTTCCGAGCGTTTGCATTTATTATTGAGTTAGTGCGAGAATTCGCATGGAGAAGGAAGAAATAAAGCCGAACCCTCATCTCGTACGTGCTACGTAACGTTTGTATTTAAACTTATAGTCCGTCGAGGTCTACCCGCCTCGAGGAGGAACTTATTGCGTGAGAATGGAAAGAAACGAAAGCGAGGCGGTAGATAACCGTGGGACAATATAAAATTTCCATATTTAAATTTCCTCCTTGTGCCGCGTTTTTACGATTCACCCGACCACTCTCGCGAATATCCTACACATTTTGATTAAAATCGTCACTTACTTATGAGATCAAAAGAGAGGGAAGAAAGAGGAGTCTTCTAATTCTTCCAAAGTCGGTTTCTCGATAATTAGCTTCCTTCTTGAGGATCGAGGAAAGCGGTAACGTCCAGATACGATGGTGGTGATCGATTGGAAGAAAAACGAGCCTCGGCTCGGTACCGCGAGAAAGACAGCTTGAGCACGGGAGAAAAAATGAACGTTTCTTGCTGTACTGCGGCGTAGTAAGTTAGCAGCTATCTGTGAAATACGAGAAAAGTTGCAGCACGGTCCATCCGAGGCTTCGAACTGACGCGAGACCCCGCCGACTTGACTTCGTTTTCCTCGCGGCTGAATAGAACTCGTCTCGTCGACTCTAACGGCGTGGAAAACACACAGAGATGAAATTTTTCCGCGTGAAATTCGGCTATCGAAAAGGGATATCCTGATGCGTTCCATCGATCTCGAAGTCATCCCGTCGAGCTGCCGCTTCACGCTCCAATCTTTCTACTATCGACTTTAAGGTGATAGTAGTAGAATTCCCCTTGAAAAGTTTCGAAACTGTGCCGCGTGGCGACAGATCTTCTCGCACGGTCGAATTCTTTGAAAATTGAATCGAGTCGCGCTCGGTTCGTTCCACGCGCGTTACATAAATACTCGTGTAGAGATCAATGACTCGAACACACCCAGAATTTCTATGAATAGTGGGTGATGCGATGAATCGATGTCAATTAGCGAAGCAACGCTTCGCTGTGCGTAGTACGTACTACGTACAATCGCTGCGTTTAACGAGAAAGCTATTCGAGACGGCTATAAATATACGATGACGGAATATTGAAATTAACGACAGGATGAAATGGAATAGAATAAGATAAAATAAAGGGAAACAATGCTGATATGCATTTACGTATTTCACGTAGCTGCCTAAGCAGCGAGGCGGATACGCGCGTCGTTCGAATTCGACCACCCGCTCGTGTACGGAATAATAGAAACCCTTTAAAACGAAAGCCTCTCGTCGATGAAGCTGCTTGTAACATCGTAAATCTCGCACAATCTCTGGCGACCATATACCTCGAGGAACACCGCTATCCTGAATTTCTCGTGCTTCAAAGTGGAATATAAAATAGATCCGTAGTAATTGTCAGATATTGTGACTTGCTTGGCGTTGAGAGTGGCCACTAGTCGGAATAAAAAACCTCGCCAAATAAAAGTTGGTTGACGGGAGGTCGATACAACCGTTCTTAGAATTTGATGCGCCAAAACTGTAAAATCTGAGCGCGTAAAAGAGACGTATACTTACCAGGTCGAACCGTGAAGTGTAAGTTTATCGAGGAAAAAAGCCGCTGTACGTTCTTCCTTCGAATAAACCGCGTAAGAAGGCCGATAGTAAAAACGCGACAAAGTTCTTTCCTCTTGGGTCGGTGGTATCGATCGAAGGAGTTTCTTGTCGGATTTAAAACGTTTGATTGAAAAAGATACTTCTAGCGCGTGATACCGCTCTTACCATCTTTTTTTCTCGTACTCTTCTCCTTCCTTTTTACAATGGAAAATTCATCGAGATAAGACTTTTTATTCGACTGCCTCGAACACACGTCGAAAGACGACCAATGTCGTCCAGAGGCTCCGATAAATCTCCCGGTAATCCCGATCGATCGTGCTCGCAAAGAAAGCTCGCGTTTTCATGCAGTGGCGCGGAAACATTGCACTCTTTCCCCGCCAGTGAAAAGCGGCCACAGTGACGACGACACGTTCGCGTGTGCAAGGGAGCGAGCACACCGTGACGTTACAGGCAGACTGCAACAGCTTGCCCATAATACGAGGGCTACGCGCGGACTTTCCTCGAGGCTTTGCATGGCCGAAGAATTGCCCGCTGAAATTTCTGTTCCGCCAAAGGGCTTTTACCGGCGGGCTCTTGGAAGAACTTTCGCAATCAATTCTACGCGCGTCAATTTGCAACTTTTACACACACTTCCGCCAGGCGCTTGTACACTCTGTAATCTTTGTCCAAGCGCGCTATAGGTCTTGCGCTTTCCTCTTTTTCCATTCTCCCTCGCGTACAATTTTTTTTAGTCGTACGTGAAGTCATCTTTTAGATAGCTTTCCCGATGCAGTTACATCTACGTTATCCAGATAGCTTTCTCTCGTAAGATTTACATCATTTTCCTGCCTTTTTAGTCACGTTTAATTCATTCTCTTAGATGACGCTATTCGTGGTTGTAGCGATCACTTGCTTAAAGAAAAAAACCATGTTCTTTTTTTTTTCTTATTTCTAAACTATTTTCTCTGTTACACCCAACCTATTTTTTTTTTTTTTTACTCTCGCCAGAGATTCCACGTTCCTTTGATGGAACTTTATTGCAAAATCGACTTACTGCTTTACAGAGGACTTTTACAACTTTTTGTTTCTGGGCGACTGCTCTCTCTCTCTCTCTCTCTCTCTCTCTCTCTCTCTCTTTGATACGAATTAGCTTCGATTAATTTATACGCAAGTGACCAAAGAAAATTCTAAGGTTATTAGACGATCGTCTTGGTTGATACAAAGTTTCAAGTATTACGTGAAATTGAGCAGCATTAATTTTATTGAATTGTATGATAATTAATTGCTTCGAACGTCCGGACGACGATGTTTCGAAAATCTTGAAGGAATTTTGGGAATAACCGAAGAAAACTCCGTGAGCAAGTATTCTCGTGATACCCTAGTTTCGAACACGATCCATCAAGATGAAAGCGAACATGCTAACCACGATATCTACGTCCGATATTCGGAGGACCTTGTACCAGATATTTCTGATCTAAAACTTAACTACTTCGACACGAACCGATGATGTACTTGCAAGTTAACTATTAGGTTGCCCCGAAACTTTCTGTCGTTTTATACGGAGATAATAGACGCGCAACATTTTTTGTTTTATGTTATTTTATCGAACTACGTGTGATCCTTTTCCTTGCAATAAAACGGAAGAAACCTTTGCGACAAGCTGATATTTTAACAGCGTTGTGTGCAGCAACACCTACGAATGTCTATTATATCCCTACACTTTTCTTGCTGCTTTCACCACAACCTACTTAATCGTGCCTTTTATATGGCGGTAAAATAAAATTTGCTCACTAGAATTGCTAAATACCGTAAGTTTGCACGTTATAATTTGCATTTCATATATTTTATACATGTACTTTCTACGGAACTTTTTACGCCACTCTTTGCCCTATTTCCCTGCAAAACCCACCTAATGTTTATACTCTTTCGACAAAAAATACGGCAAATTTCGTTGCACGCTAAAAGCTGCCAAGTTTCGTTAATGAAAAGCTATTTTGCGCGAATGACCTTAACGGCGTAACGAAACAGCGTGTTAACAATTTTCTAGAAACTACATAGAAATGCGGAAAGAAAAGAGAGGACGATTAAGAAAAGCTGTCGGATCTCGCACAACAGGCTGATTGCTTTGTAGATGTACGGCGTCAGAACGCAGCCAGCTTTGAAACCAATTCCGCAACAGCTTGCCCATAACTCGGTTGTTCGCGGTGGCTTCTCGCGCAATATATTCAGTACATGGGCCTTAAATGGAATTTATGCTAATCGGCGCGCTGTAGCTCGCAAAACTCTAAACAAAAGAGAACGTCGAACCGGCGAATCGTCGAGGGAAAAGGTTGGACGCGTGCGGTGGTACTTTAACGAGGCACTGGCCGCGTGATTCGAGCACTCGAATCGACCGGTTCGGTCCGTCGTTTAGTCTGGTCCTTTCGCGATTTCCATCGACCAGGAGAAGAAAGTTTATCGGCCGAAGAACAATCCCAGCCTGCAGAAGGACCAGGCAGTAATTCAATGATCCTACCTCTGGCTTTAATTCATTAGCGATTTGATAACGAAGCAGGCTCCTTGGCGAAATATTATTTCCCCTGATTATGTAACTCGATGAACAGAACGTCCTGCTCGAAGGGTAAATGTTTCGCTCTCACCGCGGAAATTCTACGGGAACGTGGCGCGCTCGTGTTGAAATTAAACAATGCATTCGCGAATTATCCTATAGCTTATCCTTAGCTATTAACGTTTACAGACAGACGTTCTATAAGGATTGCAAACGCAGCGGTTCGTAACGTGGTCGCAGAGTCGTCGATCATGGGACAGAGCGAAACCTCGAACCTGAGAGGAGATGGTCCAAATCGTCGTTTCGTCAGGGCCGGGTGATTCTCAGTGGTATACTTCTATTACGCTGCCAAGTTCATCGTTATGATTGAAGCCAATATAGCACACGCAACGTACACATAACATCGGTTAAGTGACGGCTGGACGCTTTACATGCACAATATGGAGCCCAATTGCGGTGCTGTGTGATCGATGTTGGTATAAGGCCAGCGGATTGGAAAGTTTACCGTGTCTGACAATGCCAACGCGAAATTGCCAACATTTACGGAAGTTCCAAACTAGTAAATTCTATATCGAACTCGTGACGCGTAATACGTATACGCGGCGATGAACAATCGCCACGGTTTTACAATTCCATCCGACGCAAATCTCGATTCAGCCGCCAGGTTTACGACGCTAAGGTAAAAATATGTTTGCCAGAGGCTTTTGTAAACTTTGCCGATCCGACACCAAGCGCATTGATAAAACAAGCAAACGGCGCAGAGGAAAAAGTATCGGATCGCAGCGTACGGATCCCACGCGGATTAATGTCACGCGTCCGAATAATAGTTTCCGCGATTCTGCGCGAATTTGTTTGGCAATAATGCCTAAGACAGCGTAGCAAATTGCGCAGCTGCGTCGATTCGCGATAAACTTCCTCCTCCTCGCTTTCTCTCGCGGTAACGATAAAACACGCAAACCATCTTCCATCCGGGAAAGCATATCGCAAGCTTCCGATAAAGTTTCGCGCAACAACGATCCAGCAGGACTTACTTCGAAGCAATTTTGCAACCGCAACTCGAATCGAGCCAATGCATTTCCATCGAACCGACAGGAATTTATCTGCACTTGGACGTCAGCTATAGCCGGCGGTTCGTACGCTCGCACATTCTCGCCACTTTTAAAAACAAATTCACGATCTGAGACGACCGAGCGTTCCCTCGAAAATCACAGCGTCTACGCTTCTTCCGGGGGACTATCGTTAGCTTATCCTGTCCAGAAGGGAAGAGAAACGACGAGGGAAGAGCGGAAAAAAGGAAAGAAGTACACGCTCGAGCGCTAACCTACTTGGAACTGTAAATGCGCTGGATCCACTGCATTCGCAAGCGCACCGCTGCATCACCGCAGGGTTTCAGCCAATCTCGCGTCACGATGGCTCGTCCACGATTTAAGCAACCGTTCTATCTCGTTTCTTTATGCCCGGCTAACGTGGATTTCTTCGAGAAAAAGACAAGCTCTCCGGGCGAGACTTTGCTAATCGTTGATGTATCTCGCTGCTACTCTCCACTGCTAAGTCGAATGGTTCGTTACCTCGCGTTTCACGACGACCGCTTCGAAGACTGCTCTTTGCTCAGAGTGCTACGTAATCCACATTAGACGGGAGATTTTTTCTCAAATTCGTGTTTCAATTTCTTGACGAGATTAGACAACGCGTGGATTCTTTTGTTTCAGAATCGTTCAGGAAGATGAATCGTGCGGAAACGTCGCGTCGCGGTGATGTCGTGACGCAAACGCGCTATTGTCACGATATATCGCGGTGGCGTTGTCGCGTTCTATATTTCGGGACGTCCGATCGCTCGTAATTCGTCATTTTATATTCAATGCATAAATTTTTCGAGGGATCGATACAACGCCGATGCTAGAACGCGAACGATCGGTGAACCGAGGGAAAAAATTCTAACCTCGTCATCGGTTCGCGCGCCGTCTAATACCACGACCATCGAGTCAGCTACATTTTCAAGCCATGAATTTGCATTTTCCAAGAATTCCATACGAATCTTCGAACGCAATAATCTCGAGCGGTGTCTTCGATCGTCTGCGAATCCGAGATATTCCAATATATAGGAACAGCAGGAAAGGTGAAGGTTTTCGATAAATATTTTTCCGCGCAATCTGCCGCGTTTCCGCCGCGTTCTATCCTCGCCGCTTATTCATCGACTTGGCGGAAAAAGAGGAACGTTGACGGGACAAAAAGAGAGAGCGCAAATCGCGTCGATAACGCAGCCAGATACGAATTACGGGCTCTTGGACGCGGCCATTTAAATTATAGCTGCCACTTAATGCGCTCGCTACATAACCAGAAGCCCCGAACGACTCGACAACTTCGTAGAGGCCGCGTGCCAGGAACTCGTAATTGTTTTGAATTAACGATACTTTAAGCTACGGCTCAACTCCGTGCCACTACGGACGCGACTCGTCTCTGCGCGCTTACTCGCTCTCCGTACGCTCCTCCACAGCGATTTGCCAACATTCGATTTTAACGTTTCCTAATTTCAGTCCCGTGCCATTGCCCGCACCATTGGGAGAAAAAATACGCGCGAATGAAACGAAAATACAGGTAGTCTACGGCGAGTAACCATGTTATAGAAGAAAAGAAAAAAAAGGAAGGGAAAACCGAGCACAAACATCAAACCAGAGTATCGATTATCCCACGCAAGATGCCAGATTCTGGCAGGCGAGCGTATGCGCGCGGACCGACGCCGGACGTCCATTAAAAAAGCTCAAATCTGACCCGATTCTCTAAAGCGCCGCCCCCGTGCATCCCTATTGAAAACAGTTTACCCTCCGATGAACTCGCGATACAACGTAACGGATTTTTATCTATCAAAGTTGAACAGAGGATGGCTGGTGCGATTGGCCA